>JAAMPD010000392.1:0-54786 GCA_025266255.1 Trissolcus basalis | reverse complement strand
AAGGTGCATAGTCGTTGAATAAAATTTTTTAATATCAGAAAGAAATTAATACAAGAAAAATAAAAAGGGCAAGTAGAAAATTTGAATGTTTAACAGCGCCTTGAATTTGGTGCTAAGTGTCGAACTGGCTGATGCAAACACCAAGGCGATGCGAAAAAAGTGCACTGTATGCGCCTTAACAACTCTGACATTTTATTTTTCATGACGAATCACAAGCTTTTCAATCGAACGAAAACTTTTTTCCTTTCGCAAGAACAAGTATTACGATTATTCGTTTGACAAAGTATCTTATTTATAAGGATAACATTTGTTTCTATTAAATCTTCTAGAAAATGATTCGTTGTTTAGCGAGATTTCAACAAAAACCACGAGATGAAAATTACGCAAAGAATAGGTTATACATTCAACGAAATTGTTTTATTTGAAAGTAAAATTGAAAGAAACAATTCTGACGAAATGAAACTTCGCGTAATACAATTTTCTTCCACGGTTTTATTAATTCAAAAATATTGATGAACACATTTTGTGATAACAATTATAACTTTTTATTGCGATATTGTCATGTCAAATTCAATATCTTGTTCAATTAACAGAAAGAAACAAGTTCAATTATTACTTTGGGATCATTTTGTTTGTACGTAGGGATTCTCTGCTGATACGTGATATTTAGTTTGCGTAACTTTCGTATTTACAATTGTTCTTTTTTCGAAAAGTATTGATGAAAACTAGTTTTTAATTATTTCTACTGTACTTTGGGTGTGAAAATGAAATTTTAATCTGGTATAAATTACAGCTGGCGTTACTCACAGTTTGTTTGGGCGCGTGATCTCCATGATCCCCGGGAATCCCAGGCGGTCCAGGGTTCTCCCTTGCAGCCTTCATACTTTCGGCAATTTTTTGAAACCGGTTTTTCCTCATTTGGATCCTTTTTGCCATGTAACCGACGGTGGCATATTCTGCGGCGAATAAATTTAAATAAATATATTTCGTCGGGTTAGTGCCACTCTTGTGCCTACTACACTTGACATATTTTCATATATTCATATCACGAAAAGACTTGTACAAAAAATACAATTATTTTTCAAATCATTATTAATTGCACTTTACTTTTTGGATGAATATTGATTGGTGGACTAGTCTGACCTTTTGCTGATGCCAATTAGACAAATTCTCGAGGGTCATCAATTCGACAGTGTTACATGATTTTTTTCTTTTTAATATTATATATATATAAGGATAATTTCAAATTATGAAATTATAACTTTTGCATATGAATAAACGATGATAACATACGCACCGTTGAGCCAAAACACATGTACACAACTTGTGTTTTCAACAAATTAAAATGTTGAAAACAAATTAGTTTGATATAACGTTTGACTTAAATTGAAGCGATCTGGTCGAAACATAAGGACGGAATTCAGTTAGTTAGTCGAGAATTTGAATTAAACGCCGCGACCAAGGAGATTTACCTACATGTTCTTCTTAATGACAGGATCTGGGGTGTCTCAGGTCAATCCTGTGATAGGCAGCTTTGTCGGTTGCTAGCAGTAGTTTCTCAGGAGTATTATTACTCGAGAGTAATTAGCATGAAATTTATTATTCCAGTCACGTATTTTTGGACACTCAGACTAAAGTCAATAATTCAACGATATTTTGTTGAATGTGACATAATAATTACTACAGCACCATCCATAAACTTGGCTATAATTAATTGAATTTCCTCTCGGTCAAAAATTTATTTTCACCCATCATGTATTGCTTTATTGATTATAAATTTGTTTGTCTCTCAGGGACAATCAAATTTAAATGCCTAATTCTTTTGTTTCCCTACAAAATGGTGTAATTCGTAACCAATTGTTAGTTTTAGATATATACATAAATACTGATGACCATGCGATAACAATTGACGCCACAAACATGTCCGGCAGCAACTTTGTTCTCAACAACTTATTGCTTTAAACTCACAATTTAACTCAAATACGACCTTTTTGTTTGAAATATTGTTCATTCTTTTTTTTTTTTTTCTAACTTTTATTCTCCATTCAATTGACGCGATTCGAAATTGATTTTAGATTTTCTTCTAACGAAAAAGAAAAAAAATCGAGTTACATTAGTTGATATTTTCAACGTCGAGATACGCTAGTTCTTTTTGAGGGTAAGAAAAAGGTAAACCAGTTATCTTAGAAGCATTTGAAATTATTTCAGTGACAATTTTTAAATTGTCGATGTTTTTGACAAGATTGAGTTTAGAAGTCTTAGAAAAATATATTCACGAGGATTATATTTGAAATATTTGGAAATCTACTTGGAAAACCACTACTAAATAGGGTAATCGTTAACTGATCAGACGTGCGAAATCCTTTTTAGAAGGTAATGTTTAACGATGCATTAGATTTCTGTCACAAGAAACCATTATACATGAAACTGTTATATGAATTTAATCCATCCCTTGCGGAGCTGATTTAAAAATCCCTCAAAACAAAATAATGTTGGAATAAAAATGTTTGGTCTGAAAAATTGATTTTAAATAGTGAAATGTCAGTGGAATACCAAAATGTAATGTTTCTTTGTACTAAATGTGTCGATTGTTAAAACTGACAATTGATAATATTGGCTTGACAAAAAAAATTTTGGACCAAAAGATAATTGGCTGTATGAGTAATTATGAAATGCAATCGAGATCCATAGTACTTTTGCACTGGTTTATTTCTCTATTCGAAAAATGTCTTTACTTGAAAATTTAATTCCATGGTTAATAAAACGAGTAAAATAATTTGTATGAAACGTTACGTTTCAAATGTCAGAATTCAAGAGTTGAAAAAATTAATTTGATTTGCGGAAGGAAATTTCGAATTTGAAATTACATTCTTGACATTTGTTTAATGGCAATGGAAATTGTAAAGAGATAAGGAATTGCCACTTTACTTGTGCAATTGAATTCGCAATATACGAATTTGAAAATGATGTTTGAAATGTTTAATAACTGCTTTGAGATAATTATGTGAGTTTAGTTGAGAAACTTGACATGAAAAATGAAGGTTGTTATTTGAAAATTGAAGTAATATAGTAAATATATATAGTAAATATATGGAGAAAAAGTTGTTTGAAAAGGTGTAGATAATTTGTAATAAGAGCGTATTTAGTAAAATGAAGTTATTTTGGTTTGCCTTAAATTGTAGAAAATGGAGTTGTAAAAGTTGAAAAGTCAAATCACATGACTAATGGGTTTGAGTAATCAAGTAACACAATTGACGAAAGTTTCATTGGGAATTGATAACGCACAAATCGGGGCTGCACGAGTGTCATACACTTCGTTGAGAAGTGAGTAAATGATGATTAGCAAAAGTTTTGGAGAAAGTTTGCAATAATCCGATGAATTGCGAAAGATAATGGTGTATGTGTCTAGCCGTTATTTCAGAATTAACACACAGCTGTCGTGGAGAATCGGCTGACTGTATGTTGAGGAGTGGCAAAAGCTCTGTTTCGCACCCGTAATTGAATTGAAAGTTTGAGACGAAAAGACGATAACAGAGAGAGAAAAATACGATATCAGAGGGATGGGGATGGTTTGGGGTAAAAAATCGGCGGGGGGTTGATGGATGTGCGGTGATGACTGCAAACAAATGCATTATGCTGAATGATCGTGCGAAAAGCTACCATTTGCGCGCTGCAAAGATATGCCGTGGCCACAAAAAGGCGCTTTTTTGCAAGAACTGCTTAGAGTGAAACATTGAGAGTCAAAAATTCAGTGAAAAGTTATGGTTAAGCAGTAAGGCAGCGCCCTCTGAGGCCGCCAGGTGCATCTCAAAGCAACTCCAATGTTGGAATTTTTCACACAATCACCAGCCATAATGTGTCCGATTACATCATACCGCGGAAACAGATAGCGGGCTTCCCGGAGGGATTGACAGCTGATGATTAATTATGAAGGCAAAACAAGGTTGTATGATGACGTGACGTGTGATAAGATTATGATATGACATGATAGCGCATGTGTACTTACCTAACAATGAGGCAAAAAACCATGACGAAACAGGTGCCCAGGTAGACATCGATGGATTTGACGTAGGAGATTTTGGGAAGGGCCGCGTTGGTCGAGGACATAAGGGTTGTCATGGTGAGCACAGTGGTTACTCCGAGGGCGACCCGAGCGGGGGTTGCATTTCGGTTTAGCCAAAAGCTCACCCAGGAGATTATCACGATCAGTCCCGAGGGAATGTAGATCTGGATTAGGTAGTATCCCATCGAACGGACGAACTGGATCTCGCAAGCCAGTCGCGAGTAATTTCCTGCGAAAAAAGAAATTCGTTGTTCCCAATCTTTCTGCAGCCGCAGCTCCTCCCAATGCCCACCTTTTCTCCTTTCTCACCCCAATCTTCATCAGTTAGTTTCTCCGCCATTAGTTTTATCAATCCCTAACCACTTTTCAACATAATGCTCTGTCTACGTTTATTGACCACATTTTAAAACCCTACGTCTGTCTGTCCGTCTCAATTTCTTCATTTTTATCATATTATATCATATTTTTCACTTTTTCTCTCTCTCTTTCATTTATCTACTTTTTTTGTTTTCTTAAATTCAAAAACGGATGCGGCTTAAAATGGCATGCTTCCTTCGATGACGGCCTTGTCAAAACGGCGTCCCCTTCAATCCTCCACAATCCAACACACGATTCCCAATCAATCAATATAAACTTCTCTTTAAAAACAAGTTTCATGCAATGAAACTTTGGAGCTTACATCTACGTCTACAGATCAAGAACTACTTTTATGCTTGAAACTGTCCTTTCTTAAAAAACATCAAACATTCGTTCACTCTTTCTCTCTCTCTCTCGTTCACTCTTCATCCCCTCCCCCTCCTCTCTCTCTCTCCACCAAAAATATAATTTAGTTTCAAGCACTTGTATCTCAACATCATTTACGTTAACTAAATATAATCTTTGGATCGTCTTTTCCGGCGCATTAACATTTTATCTCAAATATTTGTTTATTGATACTTGTTCATCGAGTGGTTTTTACCAAAAGGTACGTTGTTATGCTCATAATACTTTTACGAGTGCTGTTAAACCTCTGAGTAATATAGTAACGAGTATAAATCAAGCGGCATTTGATAGTAGTTTTATAAAAGATGAACATCAAAACTTCAGTCAGCCAAGAATCTTCAATTTTATGATGCGACGACGAAAAATTATTCTAAATCTCTTATTCAAACTTTTCGTTGGTAAAAAAAGGAAAAATTGTTTTAGAATAAATTTCATTCATATGTCCTACCGAGGAAAACAATTAACGCACACTTTTTTCTTTTGATCGTTTATTAAACGATTGTAAAAAAAAGGTACGTCTTTTATTTCCTTCAGTGTAGATTGACAGCACAAACATTGGTTATACTTTTTCTCGAATTCTACATAGTTTGAGCGCAAACGAGTTCTGTTAAACGTAAACTGAAAAATGATATCACTATGATGGATTAACCAGCATCATTCTAAGATTCGATCTATTAACGAAAAAAAAATGAGTGATCGCACAAGAAATGTGTAAGCTCGAGTAAAAGAACGCAACAATTTTCAAAGTGAATCCGTGTGTCATGATTTGAAGTAACTGTAATACATTGAGAATAACATGAAACTGCTGAAAATGTTTCTGATGCAATGTTTAATTAATATTTTAACACTCCACAGGGCAATTGAAAAATAACACATAATCTAATTAACTAGATTGATTGAATATCCTTTGTGTTTTAACCACTACGACTACAATTGACGTTTAAATTAAACTCAATCGATAATGAAATTTGTAATTAACTCTTCAATCATTTACAATTAAATATTCACGTCTGTTAGTGATTGATAATTACGTTATGTCATTTCATATTATTACATCTGAATAAATAGATTAACGCAGACTAATCTGTGACCACCAATTACTTCATTTAAACTTATTTCATCGTTCAAAACGTATCTTCAAAAAAAAAAAAACAAAAAATTAACAATCCGAATTTCATACTTGACAATGACAAAGGATTTGTAAATACCGACATGCGGAAAAATAGTATTATATACTAATTGCCTCACCTTGTTTGATGCTTCAAAGCGTCTCATTCCTGTATGAGAGTTTGTTTTAAGTGTACAGCAAATACGCTTAATTCTTTTAAACGCATTTTCAACGTCGAATCATAACTTATCAGTGCAATCGACTAGAAAAAATTGGAGAAATAAAATTCTCCGGCATTATCAAACCGTAATAAAGTTCGTTCACCAGCTCACCATTTTGTATACTTTCGTCAAATAAACTTTTCTCTTGTGTGATCCAACTAATTTATTTTTCCATCAAGGAATAAAAATACGCTCTATCTAAAAAAAGTTAAAAAATAAAAAGCGAAGTAAAAAAATTCTTAAACAAGGTTTCTTACAATGTACTTCGTTTATGTACCACATTAATGGATGTGTTTCAAGTTACTGCTTACTTCAAGCTCACTCAAGATAAGGGTAATTAATGACGTAAATACAAAGATGTTTAATGCTATTTAGGAATAGATTAATGAAAGTTTTATTCGTGGCTGGTGTAATGTGAAATGAGAACGAAATTTATTTCGGGAAAAATTGTAATGCCTTGCATGCATAAAAATACTTATATATGAACAAAAAATTGATGCTCAATTGTACGAAAACTGGTCTTGTGGAGTCTTAGCGCATCCTTAAGTAGTCATAGTCAGTGACATAGTCAGACACAAAAGACTGTATACAAAAATTCAAAAAAAAAAAAAAAAATAGAAACTATTTGGCGATGAAATGACAAGAAATAAACTGATGGAAAAAGTTAATAAGCATTTTTGTCATGGCATTCTAAAATTGTTATTAAAAGTAGATTACAAACTTTTTTTCGAAGAATATCAGGAAATTCTGTAAATAATATTCATAATAGAGTATAGAAGAATGTAAAAACTGCAGTTGAAATTGAGTTTTTTTTAATATCAGTGGGTGTTTCTCTGCTGTGAGATATGTTTCATTTCTTGAGTACTCTTGGATACTTCTAATGAACTAAACACATATGAAAAGTTGCGGATGAATTCTACGTTATAGAAATACATAGCATTCATAATTCAGTTTGTACGTTAATCTCTTGACTAGACTAGCATTAACCGCATAGGCTGCAGAAGAATTCCAAAAGGTTCTACGCTAACTTTTGTTTCATGCACCTCAAAAATTTGAAATGGAAATAGCATTGCACAATTCAGCTTTATAATTTCGTCTACATTTTTGTTTCATATTTTGTTGTAACAATGTTGGTTTTACGAATTTTCGAACGACAAAAAATGCTAAAAGGAGAATTTCGTTGAAAATCGAAAGAAACAAAAAGGCCAATTACGATCAGACAGAACATTATTTTCAATTAAGTATTGTTTTTAGCTTGGACAGTAGTTTGAATTCTCAAAGTCAGTCAGAGTTGGTATGAAAAGTATTATCATAACCTATGCCGTTTGATCAGTGTAAGAACATATTTTTCCATCGCACTTTCAAATGGATGTACATAACTCAAATAGCGTTTAGTTATGCAGTTAAAGCACATGGCTAATACAGGTCCCGTGCATATTGATAGTTTTTATTTAAGACAAATACGTTACCAGTGGTGAGGCTAATCTCCATGGCACGTTGCCTGTGTCCAAGGACCTTAAATTGGGGCAGTGACACCTCGTTGCTGACCCCAACGCTGTTAGGACCCTCGTTCCACTTGTAGCGGATGTCTCGCATTGTGTATCCGACTGCAAATAAACATACTCCCCTGCGGTTTGTACGTACCTTGTGGAACCCACTTTTTTAAGCAGGCTCCGAGGGGACCTCCACTTACCTTTCAATTTCTTATTACAATATTCCCTCTAACTATGCTTTATGTTAACTGACGATTCGTCTCGGTGATTAAACAGGTCTTTGGGTTGAGTTCGAAATTAAATCAGGTTCAAGGATGATGGAAAGAAAAAATGTTAAGAAAAAAGCTTTTACTCACATCTGTTGGATATAAAAAATAAATTCATAAATGATGGTAGCAAAATATTTGATGATATTTGATGATAGGACATTTTGCTTTATGCTGATTGATATCACGAACCAAAATATTATTCCTCGCTCTCTGTCTTTATTCAACTTTTTTTTTCTTCAAATTTGTTCGTTAAAATTATTCAATCGTACGGTTTTTCTCTTCATAAACAAACTTTTATTTTGCTTCAATCATTTCTGAATCTGTTTTCGATATTAATAGTAAATAGACTCATTTCTTAACATTTTTAAAAATCATAACAAATAAAGAGTAACATATTTATCATTGCTGTTCTGAATGCTTGTTTAGAATGTATTTGATAATCGTAACTGTTTGCTTGAAAGTGACACAAACAATCATTTTAATTTGATGAAAATAATTGGCTGATTGTTGAAGTAAATTTTTTTGATAAATCAGATACGAATCTGCAAATGCAACGTGAATGCAGATTGTAGAAGTTATTCCGCGTCCTTACATTTTTCGACATTGCTTCAAATTAAAAGTGGCAAATTTTATCTATACATTATGTACTACATAGTCAGTCTTTCATTATAGTTTCTTCAGACTTGAATCAGATTATTGTCAGACTTTAGCCAGACGTCAACCAAACTTTCTAGACTACTGAAAACAGTTCCGAGTTGTAAGATACTGCGGGGGAATATTGCTGGGATGCAGCGACGATAACATTTCATTTTATTTTCATTCAATGATTAAACGTGTTTTAGTTCGCACGCCCAAACGAACACAAATTATGAATCTCGTTTTCGCGAGTTTATCAAACTCTTTCAACAGGTTATGGATCAGGCGCTACAACATCTCGAGCAAACCTTTCAGGTTGCTCATTTGATAAAACAGTTTTTACAATGTCGACCAACTAAATCGTTGTGTAATGCAAGTGGACTCGAGTCTCAAGTAAGCTAAAGGAAACTTGGCATCTTTCGTCATCCGCATGTGCCTATAAAAAGCTATTATTGATATATGTCACATACCCTAAAGGGTTTTTAATCCTGCAAAGTTTTCATCCTTGGACAAGTTCCAGATATTTTACAATAAAGACGTAAACACGTATCTTAAATGATTATTGTTTTTGCAAATGAACTTTGATTTTGAATTGAAATGAAAAATGATATATATATACATATAAATATAACGGCGGTTATATATAATATTGTATATATATATGAGGTTGTCACAATTATCAAGTACATTCGAGGACTGATATTCATTACGGTCATAGGTCCGTGATTATTTAACATATTTCTTGAGTCAAATTACACTGTTCATGACGGAGAAACGGTAATTGGTGCAACGGTGCGGGAAAGAAGATGCGCTGGTAAAAGAGAAGTTAGTGTTTTCTTTTGTGATTCAGAACGAGAAAGAGAGAGACAGAGAGCGAGAGATAGAGATGTATGTAGGTACGAGGTATTCATAAAGAGGAGGACAATGAACAAGGGATATCTACCTGTAGACAGGTGTATGGTTGTTTCTCGTTGCCTGTGCCCGAGCACGCGAAACTGCGGCAGTTCCACATCGTGTGAGATGCCAACCGATTGATTGCCGTGCTTCCATTTGTACCGAATATCGCGCATTGTGTATCCAACTGTCGGGAAAGAACGAAAACACAAGAAAATCGTTGCTCTAACATACAGACATTGAAAATAAAAAAAAAATACTCAATAGATGGGGACACATAAGTCAAAGAACAAATCGCCCTTGATTAACAATTTTGCTTTGTTCACTTTTTGTTGTTCACTTGAACAAACCCTCATCAATTGTTTTCAACAAAATGTTGAATCTCTTTGCGAGTTGCTCTTTTTTAGATTTCAACAACTACTTAAAGAAAAGTTGCTGTTTTAAATAGACTTCAAAATATTTAAATATCGAGAGACAATAAAAAGGAAGGAAAAGCTCAGAGTCACGACGAATGTTCTACAATGCACGCTTTGCGACTGAAAAGTTCATTATGAATTCAACAAAGTCTACTTTTTTTCGATTAGATAAAAGATATTCAGTTGGTTTATTTTCAATTTATTGTTATTATTATTTTGGCACAAAAACAAGAATTGTAGTAGAAATGGCCAAATTTGATAAATTTGAAATCAAGTTATACTATAAGCATATTGAATTTTGATTCGCAAAGCTTTCATAGCTGCTCTCTCAATAAAGTAATTTTCGAGAAACATAAAGGTTGAACATGCTTTGTAATGGAAACCGTAAGAATTCGTGTGTCTACGATATTAATTAAAGTTTCAGTTGTAGTCCGAATTGACATTGATTATACGTTCAATCAAAATTCCAATCTAAGTTTTGCGATTTATTCGCGATGAAATTGCAACGATTAAAAGAATAACATTTTACATTTGACGATGGCACTTGAGCATTTCTGTGGATGTACTTTAGAAAGGAAAAAAGGTGTGCATCATCGTAGATAAACGAATCGCCATTATTTCCTAGCTATGATAACCAGACATGGCATTTAAACTGAAAACTCAAAGTATTACAGATTTTTCAAAGGATTCTTATACAACGTACAGTTTCATAAATGCAGTTGAACGACTGGGAATGAATATAAGGTTTTTCAGAAGTGACATTTAATTCAGAATTCGACAAAAGAAGTGCCGTGCTTTCAAGCGGTGAATTCATGCAGAAGTGAATATAACTATGACTTGAATTGTGGTTTGCAAAATGACGAAAAAATGTTTTTGAAATGCAATTAATTAATTAGAAAAAAAAAGTTTGTTTACTTCAGCAGCACTTACTAAACAAAAGGCTTTTTTTAAACAAACATTTTTGTTTGTTTTGTAACAGTACATTTTTAGTTTAAATTCTTTTATTGGCATAGTGAGATTTTCCTTGGTAAGGCATTTATTATTTGGATTGAGACGTTGACGTATAAGAAAAAAGAAAAAAAAACCGTAACCACTTTTGTATCGTGCATTTATTAAATTTGGTTTCAGTCTAAACGTGGCTACGTGATTTCAGCTACTTTACTTTATCAAATTAATCCCACTAAATGACGAGAAAAGTCGGAACATTTTGAACAAAGATTTAACACAAGTGTAGAAAATAAAAAAGTCGAACGTCTCATTTGTTATCGTTTCGGTCGATTCTCCTCGTTTTATCTTAAAGCTCAGAAGTCAAAATTTCGACCAGCAAAAAGGAAGTTGAAAAGTGATAAAAAAAGCATAAGATAAGGTGAGACGAAAAATCTGTTAGAGTAGAGTTTATTTATAGTTGATATTTAAGCTTTATGCGTCTCCTCGGAAATTTCGATTTTTATAGTTCATATGAAAGAAAAAAAAAACATACTTCCAGAGTGGACGATAAATAATTGTTATTGAAGCCAGAGGAAGCAGAATGAATTTCAATAACGTGAGAGGTATTATTAATACGGTGTTACAAATATTTTTCGTTGATCAGTTACACGTTTTCAAGGAAAACAATTTTGATAATCTTTATTTTTCGAAAGAATGCTAAAATATTTAGTTTCAGTGTGATATACTATCTACCATGAAGAACTGAATCGATAATATTCAACTTTTTTTTGTATTCCACAAAATGAGAAATTTTTGTTTGATGTTTCACACAAACGTTTCTTTGAAAAAATTCTTTCTTTTCGTGAACTCATAAATGTAACCACATGAATAGAAAGGTGACAAAAAATTATTGGCACAACTTGACAGTTGGAATATTGGCAGATTATTGTCTATTAAAAAGTTTATTGAAAATTTCTGTTATAACTTTCACGTTCACATCTAATGAAATAAAATTCAATTTTTTATTGAAAGTTTATTCAATTTTTATTTTATTCATTTCTTTTTTTTTCTAAAAAATCAAACATTTCTTTAACAAATTTTTCGGATGAAAGTCTGAGATGAGATGAAATTGTACTTTGTTCAATTCTGTCAATCTCTACTAAACGGAAAAGACATGAACATGGATTTAGCATGCATGCGCATCAAATGTACGGATCAGTAAAAAAAAGGGGATTCAAAAAATGTTATCTAAATTTAAGGAACATATGCCACGAATACTACTTGTCATGCTTATCAGAAGAAGGAATCTTGAAAAATGGTTTTGTAAATATGAGCAAGCTGTACACTACGAGCAATTTCAGTCACGTTTCTCAGCGGGGTAAACAAACAAATGAAATACTAACAATTACCAGAATCGCTATTTATTGCTAAGAATCAAAAGAGATAAAAGTATATTGTATTCTCGATTATCGGCTTGTGTGAGCCCGATAAGAGAGAGCTTACGCATGCGCTGGCTAGATGCACAATGCGTCAAATATCGGTCTTGAGACGTTTGTTTTTGTTATATTAATAATCTGAAAATTGAACACGTTGCGTAGCCTCCGCAGGGCCGGCCGTCCTCGGCCTACGTCCCCGGACACGAGGCTTAGTGTTATGTCGGAGGCCTTCAGGTTGGTGTCTTATGGCAAATAAAAAAGAAAGTAGGAAGTAAGATTCGAACCGGCAGAATTGCAATCATTTTACATAGCAATTTGTCAGGTCCTGGACAATGCACTTTCCTGCACTTTTGCTATAAATATACGGAGAAAAGAAAAAAGAAATGAACAAGTCACGAAGTTGAATGTTTTCCCAATATCAGGTAAAGCTTTGGGGTAAAATAATTTTTTTTCTACTCGTTGCGTGCCAGAATTTTTACTCCTGCACTTGTGAGTTACCACTTGGGAGATAAAAGGCACGTCTTTTGAAGTTTTGCAGCAAGCGAAAAAAAAGTTTCTCCCTGACATGTGATCCTGTAACTTTACATTGAAATGCACAAGAACAATCTGAGTGCAACAAACATTAAGTTTTTTCTTTTTTTTTTTCATCCCGAAAAACTCTCGGCACGGCAACAGAAAAAGATTTATGGTAATGGGCGAGGAAGTTGCATTGTCGCAGCGAAATATTGTATGGTTTAGTGGAGATCCATCGGAGATTGATGTTCACGTGTACGTCGGCACACGCAAGTACAACACATCAAGCTGTTAATGCGTTGAACTTTGTCAATCGAATAAAAAAGCGGCTCTGCAAAATATGATCCCTTGAGATGCAAAGTGAGCTTCATCTTTCACCGGCCTGGTTTTTTCGCCGGTTCGTAATTCAAGTTTATTGCGCACGCGCGGAGGGCATCGCGTAAATTCACACGACCCAATAAACATTTTACTCTAATGCGAAGGCAACGAGGGAAGGTAAAAACTGTAGCAGCTGAAAATACTCAGATTTTCTGAAACATATAACAAATGTTTCGAGGGTGCTGTGTTATGCGTCTTGCCATTTTATTTAAACTCGTTTGTTCTGCGGATGAAAAATTTCGAGGGATATAAAGTAGTATATTCAGCGAATATCACATTCTGCATCTTCAGGAATTATACTTTACCTTCTCAAATGTAGAATCACGAACAAGTGTATAGAAGTATTGTGTGTTTTTTTTATTCATTTCAATTACTTTATAGTCAACTTATGTCGTTTCAATTTATGCCACGAGGTTTTTTTTAATTAATTTCATTTGTACAAAACTTTGAATTGAAATACCGCTTTGAGTTAGACTATTTTCAGCTTTTTACTTCTTTCATTAGATTTTTGATTAAGAGAAAAATGGCATGAATTGAAAATTAAAAGCAATGGGCATAGAGAGAAAAAAATCTATTCGACGTTACGTTGATGTCACTGCAAAACTGTTGACAAAACTTTTGAGCCATCACGCTCAAAAATGCCGCCACAGCAACGCTCACCAGAAGTGTCTTCAAGTGCTCGATATTACGCGCTGAAGTGCCCTGTTTTTCTACGTCATTGCGTTCTACTTTAGATAAGTTGACTTATTCCGAAACCATCATTATTCTTTTCAAAGATATAAAATGTTCAAGTTTCGTTATCATCTTTCGGTAAAAAAAAAGTTCAACCGAACAATCTTTATTAAAAACAATGAGTTATTGCTATTTGATTTGATTTGATTTTTTTGTTTCGTTATAAAAATTGCTGAGATTTGATAATCTTTGATTCTTGTCATACAAATATTCAATTATACACAGTCTTTATTGCAGCACAACATCCTTTCATTTTATGCAAATTTTATCATTCATCAACGGTTTTTGTTTGGAACTTTAATACATAATATTTTTATTCGTTTATAAAGAACTGGCTTGGTCTGAAAACGGAGCAAAAAAACAAACTGTATAAAAAAAATGTCAAAAAATTGCTTTTACGTTGGCATTCAAATTGGATTTTTCATTTGATTACATTTTTCGAGTTTAAAAAAGTTTTCGTCCGTTTGTTTGTGCACTGCTGACTAATTTTTGAAATTGCTATAAACGTTTGGTATAAAACAATTGGTCAGCAGCCAGCGATCGATGGTCAACACGTTGGGATACACCTCAGCTCATTCCCTAGTGTCTACTAGGCTGCAACTCTTCGCTTGGATAAACACTCGGCACAGGAGAGGTGTTTCCTGTTCGTATGTGACTTTGAACGTTTCCTATACCGGATTCGACTCCTGTTTAATATCAGTTCTAACCAAATAGCCAGTTTGATACTCAAGCCATAACCGTTCTGTGCTTCATTATTCGTACATTTTTATTTTTAACTGCTGATTAAATGCACCTAGCATTTGGTCTGCTCGTAACATTCGGAACAAATTAGCGAATTTGTTTTTCTTTGAAACAGTAAATGATAAGAGCAAAGTTAAAGACAAGAGATTGGTATCGTTTATTTAAATATAATTGGATATTTGTATGATAATGAAGACATTGCATTACGGTATCGCGATTCAGTGGCAGCGATGTCGTGTGATTACGAACAAGCTTGTTAGGTGCTTTTGGCTGCACACTGTGCTCAAGTACAAATGTTTTAACATAACAGAAAATAGTTGGGACAGAGGAAAACAAAGTTGTATTTTTTTGTTTCGTTTTTTTTTTTTTTTTTGTTTGTTCAAAGTCAGCGAATAAAGAGAAATGAAAGGTCCGTAAAAGGTGAGAAAAATAGTATGAAATAAGTGAAAAAACTAAACGTCAGGAGAAACATATTTAACCTGAGGGAAAAAGAAAGAGACCGAAGTAAAGATAAATTTTTTCCATGTGACTGTATCCGAAAGAAAATTAAACGTTTGAGAATGTCAATGTATATAATATTCACGTAGAGTGTTGTCTCATTGACTTGAAAAGCAATTGAAAAAAAAAAAAAAACTCGCGAACAAAACTGTTACGAGTTAGCTGACGTCTTTCAATTGATCACTCATTCATGTCTTGGTGCTGTTTTTCATGAGTGTTCAAAAAAAATCGCAAGTTTTTTGTTTTGATTTTTTTGAAATCATGAAAGGCCGCGGCTGAAAACACGGTTTGTTATACGACAGTAGAATACATATTTCGTGACGAAAATGTGGCGAGTCTGACTTTATCTTAGTTGTACTACTTACAGCTTTCAATCTCGATGTGACAAAGCTGTCGGTCCATTGGAAAATACTGCAAGTTCATAGGGCAGGATGCCGTGATAGTCAGACTGAAAGAAGCAAAATTTTTAATTAAAAATTTATCATTTATTCGATTTCGAGCTGTTATTGACTGCGATAATGTTCAAAAATGACCAGCTAGGTTAATCGAGCTGTCACTTTTTTTCCCCGAGATTTTGTGCAACTTGAGTGTTGCTATGGAAATTTCGTGTTTCAGATGTTTCGATGCTATTGTGGGTATTTATAGTTTGTATACCGCAAACGTCTCTGTTAGTCCCACGAGTATCGTGGTCGAATGTTCTCACTTGGCTCGAACCGCAGATGTATGGGGTTTACAGACACTCGTCCAAGGAATTCGGCCAAACCGTACAGAGCGAACAGGTGTTTGTGTTTCACATAATCTTGGATAATGTTTCAAATTATTAAAACTTCTCTTTAGCAAAGTTTGAACAGCAGCTGCTTTTCCACTCAATATAAATACACAAAAATATTCATACACAATTTTATAGTGAATAGTGTAACAGAATGTACGAAATTATATTTGTCGTTCAAATTATTGAAAAATCATTTATTTCAAAGTTATTATTGAATCATACAAAAAATTAAATAACATTCAACTTGTGTAGTTTGATTGCAAGTCATTTACGAATGAATATAATTGTTTTTTCTTGATAAAACTTTGTTAATCAAATTATATTTGATTCGAGGTGCAACAAGATAGAAATGAGTTTTCCTTTTTTAGTTGTGGTAAATTACAATTAATAATGGTGGCTTTAATTAATTGTATCTCTAAGTTGATTCACCAGCATTGAAGTTGATTCGATTTTATTGTAATTAAAGAACAGAACTCTTGATGTTTCAAACTTAAGAACATGGATTTAAATTAAAAGTTGCAATATCTCTCATTAGCAAGCAGATTTGATGAATTACTAATTATTTGAGTCTTTCATAATACTGGTCATAAAGCTACGTTTGATATCGTACGAAATAACACGATTACATCACGAGAATTACTCAATTTGATGTTTGATAAAAAATAGCGGAAATTGGGTGAAAAATAAAAAGTTGTCAATAAAATTGAAAAGTTATAAATTCGTTGAAGAAAGAATGACATAGAAAATAATTAGCGTTTGCGCTTTTGCTTGTGAAATCTTTGCTTGACTTTTAAAGTTCGGGTCAGTGAGTAAGCATAAAAGAATTAAACTCACTAATTAAGAAGACTATTTCGGTCTTGATAAAGAGTTTATGTTTTAATGATATTGAAATGTTTGTACATTTTATTTTGCAAAGTAATACTTGACTTTTCCTCCGCTGGCTGTGTCTCATTTGAAGCTGATCTCTCAAGTGTAAACAAAAATTAGACACAAATTAACGCGATCTCCTATTCATTAGACTCAAACTTTTCGAAGGATACGAGTTAATTATGTAACCCGGCTCATCGATAACCCTTGAGCTGATTAAATTTGTCCAAGGGATTGACTCGGTTTCTCATTTGAAATCATAATTAATTTTTGCGCAAACACATATAATGAATTCTGTGACGTTTATTGGGTGATTTATCTGGCGTTTAGTGTAAGGTCTCGGGTTTGATTTAACGGCGAACCGGAGAGCAATTTCAATTACGCTGTGATATAAGCAAAAACTTGGATTCAATTAATATTGAACCCCAACGATATAACATTATGATAATGAAAAAGTGAGCCTTTTCACACTAGGAGTCATCCGTAATCGTAATCGACGCGATCCGTAGATTTAATGATTTGATATTGCAGTATCGGCGTCTAATGGACCGCAGTAATTATTTCTGCCGAAAGCCTCGAATTACGCGCCGGCGATCCTATCGGCTCATTCGCATGATTAGGTAGAGCGCTCTACCAAAATCAGACCCATCGTTAAACAACGGATAATGCTCGTTTTCACATTTTATTTCATTACACGCACTCACACCGACGATACATTTCTTTGCTCCGTCTCGTCTCAATACATATTCATTTGCTCTCGATTCTTCGTATCGAATGCCTCCGAACAAAAGGACTAACACGAATCCAATCCCATCATTAGTTTCGGCCACTAATTCCAACCATTCTTAATTGAAATCGGATAATTAGAAAAGGTGGAGGGGCCAGTATTTTATGACAAGATTCAAATTTCTATCGAACGTGTATTTAACTAAATCATTCGTTCCTCCGACGTGAGCTCCTTTGAGTTTTCTGCTCACGTGTTCGAATATCCCGGAAATAAGTGCCTTTGATTGCGCTATACTTCTGATTGGAGGAAAGTATTTTACAGAAAAGACACCAATCAGCCGTCAGAGGAGCTTTTCATTGTGCTTGTAAAAATAAACCTAAAATAAATCAGAGACGATCAAAATGCAAAATCAGAAAGGTATCATTCCAAGAGTGAATAAAATGATTTCCTCCGTGCAAAAAAAAAAAAAAAAAAAAAAAAAGACAAGTTTCTCATATTTTTTTACAGATTCCTCACTTTGCCCAACTTTGCAAGAAACGATTCTGTTTCGAAAACAAATTTCATGAAATTTGAATTTGTAATGTGAAAGAAAAGAGCTTACCGTATACTTCTTGTTATGCTACCCGAATGATGTATTCGAATGAACTCGTTGCTGGTGGTAGCGATATGAAAATACGACTGCTTTTCATTGACGAAGAACGTGTCCGGCACCCATATGTTTTTTATGAATTCAGAACCGACGCTCAACGTCTCAACTCCGGGCCGCTTTTTGAAAGCAAGTCGTGGATCCGTCCAAAATTGTCGGAAGTAAAAATCCAGTGTAAAGTCCTATCGAAGATACGAATGTTAGTCAAAATTGTTATGTTCAATCAAAATTCGTTCTAATAACATTGATTCCTTCGTCAGTCCTTGGTCATTTTTTCAACTAAATACAATTTAACGAAAAATATACCAAATTATATTTTTTTCAAGACAAGTTTTTTGTATATTGTTTTCTATTAGAAATATAAATTGACACATCATTATTTTTATTTCTATTTATATAGAAACAAAATAGAAAACTGATTTTTTTTGAACTGTTTTGAAAGACAATCAATGTTATCATAACCTATACAAAGATGTTGTTTTTTTTTCCAAGTTTTAGAATTGTCGGATGAATTCTTTGTCTTTATTACAAACGTGAATATATTGAACGGTTCGAGTGGTTCGGCCGAAAAAACAAAGCACAAACAGAGTAATCTTGCCAAATACTTCACACGACAACTATACGTTTGAGGAGACTGTTGGTTTTTGGGTCTTCGTATAATGCGCAAACGTTCGGTCCAATATCAGCTTTCATGAACATGTCACAGCTGTTTTTGCAGGGACAAAAACAAAAAAGAAACTAGAATGTAATATAAATAAATTTAGCCGCTGCGTTAGAAGAAAAATAAATAGTTTGACTATGATAATTGAGTGGGTGAACTTTTGAACTTTCAACGTGTGCAAGTTACACATCTTGAATCACTCGAGTTGTACCCACTTGCACAACAGAGGGCGTTGTTGCGCGACTTTTGTTTGTCTCAGCGTGTTTGTCAACAGTGAATTAAGCAGGCGAATGAAAAAAACCGTTGCCCGGAGGATTTCCGACGAAACAAAAATTCATATTCCTCTGATGGTTAGGTTAAAAATGTTAAACGTCTAATATACCTTACTTGATGATTATTTTTCGTCAGGATTCAATCAGGTGATGGAAAAGTTTTTAATTAAAGTTTCAACAGTTTTTTTCCACGAACCTTTAAAAAAAGTTTCTCAAGCTTTTGAAAACCGAGTAAACAGCAATATTAATGAAAGATTTTCTCCCCCTTTTTAGATTTTACAGAGACGAATCAACGGATAAAACTCATGGAGAGCACTTTGGAAATGTAAATTGAAAGATGAGATAAAAAATTAACTACTCAAATGATAGCGATGTAAGGAAGTATGCCACTATAACGTTTAAGGTAAATAAAAACTGTGGCAATAAATTCGAGGTGAATCTCGTAGCTTTAACTAATTATTACAGATTGTCGTAAATAATAGTTGACTTTTACGGGTGCGGAAATGGTCCAATGACTTTGGAAAAGAGGGCGCTCGCAAATCAAGAACCAATCGATTGGTAAAGCTGTGAGCAGACTTTCTTAAGTGAACTCGAAAAAGATTGTAATGTAACCGGGATCAAAGTTAGATAAAAAATGTGTTCTTTTTAAACTTAATAGCTGAATTATCGTCGTGTAATTCAAAGAGGACAAATTCGGGGTTAGCTCAGATAAAAGATGTGTCATTTCAAACTCACCATTCTCTGCTTTACAGCAGACAAGTTTTTTTCCGTTTGACATTATACGACGACACAAAAACATGTAAAAAAAAATCTTAAAAGTAATTATCCAGTTTATCGGCCAAACAATGTTATCTTGAGTAGTAGTAAAAAAAAGAGGGACGGATGGTCGAATGGTTGAGGCCGATAAAACAGTCTTTATAATCGAGATTTTGGATAATATATCGCGTTAGAGGATTTAAATCTCACAGGGACGAAGGTGATTTGGGAATCAGTAAAAGGAAAGTGCAGAATATGTTGAACCTGGCAAAATATTCATGCGGCATGCTTGCAAACGTATACATATGACCAGTATATATAGATAAACGTACACGTAGGCGTGCACATTGACAACTTACACAGGATGTTCGTACCCGACACATGCGATTGACTTCCTGAAGTTTGTGTTTTAGCGATTCCCAAATGGGTTTCCGCAAAACAAGTCTACGTGATACGTTCATATATAAAACGCCTACGCCCGCAAATTTTAACTAAGTTTTCAAACCCCAAACATGATGGTTTGACACGATCAAATCTTTTTTCTCATTCAATTATTTCAACTTTACTTTTTCAAACACCGATCACGGAGATGCTGCTATTTCCAATACCGAAACCAAATTTTGAAACGAAAAGAGATTTCGAAGGATTTGAAATGTTTGTCCTGCGCGCGCAAAAAAAAGAGAAATAAAAATAAATAAATAAATGGTACATTAAATTGATTTGCATGTAAAATGGAAATTGTGTATGTATCGAATATATTATGTTTGGGGGAATATTTTGCGGATATCAGGATGAAAAACAAGTATTTCATGTGACAGACTTTCGTTATTCAAAATCGCGGGCAAACTAGTTCAATATTTATTTTATATCTGTGTCAGTGCGCAGATTATATTTCGAAATTTCATCGTTTAATATTTGCATTATATTTTTACAAATATTATTTCTAGGTCGGATCTTGTGCGACACAAAATATTCATTAAGCAACGCCTTCTAAGTAATGAGCGTGACTAAAAATCTTCTGTACTGGCAATGTTTACGTCTCGGCTTTGACCAGCAAAGGCAAAAGGGCTTCCATCTCATCCAAATGATACACCAGGAGCTCAATCCTCGGGTTAGTTTCATCCCAAAGATTGCTTAATCAAACGGTAAAATACTTTGATTTATTTATGCTTTTTAATTTAAAACCACAAAAAATGTGACTACTTTTATATCATTCGTTATATAAAATCGAAAAGTTTATTTTTAGTTTGCGAATGGAAAAATTTTGACTTACAACTCAAGCAGGAGCGGCGGCGTTTTGCAAACATCGAACCGAACGATAAATCGGCTTTAAAATCAAACCAATTTCGTTGAAGCTGGGATATTCGAGCACTTTTTTTTCACGTCACGGTTAATTCGGACGTTTGTCAATAGCGGCAAATCAAATGTCTGGTTTGGTTAATATTGTTTATGCGCGAGCGCACACGATTAGTTGCGTTCAGTCACAGTCATCGCTAATTATTAATGATTAGGCATTATCATTAATGACTTCGCGGTGGTCAATTTTGTAGAACAATCATGAATAATCATCGCAAAATGTCCGCTCATAATTTTGACCTCTATAACTATAACGGATTTAGCACGCGCAAACACACACGCGAAGTTGGCAAATTTGTTGTCCGTCGGGGCCGCGTGCGTGAAAATTAATTACTCAATTTTTAATACCGTTATGCCGCGCTGCGGGACCGCTCTAAAAATGCTAAGCTTTTTACTCTTCATTAAAGCCATTTGCATTTCAAAGTTATGTTATTCGATGGCAGATTAATTTTTTCGCTCGCGCTTTTCATAAAAGCACGATGACACTTGTAGTCAATTTAATCAAAAGCTTTTGCTGCTTTTTTCCGCGCCGAGATGGAAAAGGAATAATTTTTTTCCCTGCTAATGTTTCGTGCAAAATTTTTTTTCCCAACACCAGACCGCGCGTATGTAGGCATTATTATATAAACCGCACGTTGTCATAAAAGCATCATTTGAACGCTATTGATTTCCCGATCTCACAGTTTGATATTTATTATTGAGATGTCACGTCTTACAGCTCGATACTTTTCATCAAGATTGCAGTTTCGGTTAAGTTATTTCGAGATTTATCGAAAAATGTCGATTCACCGAAACTAACATGAAATGCTTCTTCATTCCATGATCGGAATAATTCATGCAATGTGTATAGCGATGAAATTTTCTTTATATTCTCGGGTGCCTTTGCATCAAAATAAAAATATCAAAAACATATTGACAAAAATAAACCCAACAATTTTGGACTTGAAATAAACAAAATGCAATCGTGCATTTGATTGTTCACAAATTTGTCAGCTTTAAGTGTAAGAAATGTCGTTGGAACAATTTGTACAATTTTATCACTGTTAATGGTATCTTAATATTTGACCGGAAACAAAGATAAGTGTAATAGTCTGTAATAGTACTATTTTTGTAGATTGCAGCTTAGGCGTGTATCTGTCTAATAGTCGAGACACGTCGTTTTATTATCACGCTGCTTAATCGTGCATTGCGATCGTGCCTTAAGGATATATAACGCCGACTGTCTTCAAAAGGGACCCGCTTTTGTGTTGGAACCTGGCGACAACTACGCCTCGTATCGAATATCTAGCAGGGCGTTTAACTTGCGAACTTGAGTCCTGCTATAAATGGTTGCACGGTCCAACCCCGCGTCGCTTTGTTCTTCGCCGCGAGCTAATGACAAAAGAAAAGAGAAAACACGAATATTTTGGTCCCCAAACTTGTACACCCCAATTGCAACGATGTTTTTCACGATTAATTGTTTTCATTAGCATCTTTTATTCCTTTTCTCATCTCAATTTTTCGTCCGTCCACTTTTGTTTCGACCGACACGTTTATTATATTTCATTGAGTTTTGTTATTTCAACCTCATTTTATTTATTAAATTATGAATCGACTTTTCTTCTTTCTCGTTAAATTTTGTTCAATTCAATGAAAAATTGAACACGAATGAGATAGGGATATTTATCACGTTCATGCGGAGAGCAGGTTGTAGATGTACGACGGTCATGGTGAGCAAGTCAAGAGTTCTTATGGCAGGCGCTTTGCCGGTAACATGTCCACGCGATAATTCTCTTTGCGTGAGTATGTCTGTTACTTTTCAGATGTTGCCTTTTGGCGCCAATCCAGGCGCACTGCAGCTCCGTTATGTCTTACCGAATCTTATATTTTTCAACCACAATACTCCGGATCGATGACAAAAACTTTCGTAACAATTTTGTAAAATATATTTTGCCCAACTCATGGTGATTGTAATTTATCCGAAACGAGTTGTTACGTTTTTATGTGTTTGCTCTTTTTTTCCCAACGAGAAAACCGGTCAAAAAAGTTTTTCTTTTTTTAAAAAAAAAGCTAGATTGAACTCAAAGATTTGCAGTTAAACGAGATGTAGAAAAATTGTGCATACGGGGAAAAAACAATATTTCGGACGGTCTGATTTGTTGCTTTGTTTGAGAATGGAGATAAAAAAAGAGGTGTTTTGCCGTAGAGAACAAAGCAAAATATTATCCTCTTATTGTCCAACGGTTATAGTCTATTTTCACAGTAATTTTACGCTCGGGATGTTCAAACGATGATATAATGTGATGTTTTTAATATAAATACCAAGATGGAAAATAAAATTTATCGAAATAGAAAGAAAATTCGATCGGGTGTTGATTAATTTTTATCATCGTTCGTCTTTGTTTGTCTCGAAATGCGATACCTACGACTGGACGAGCAAAACTGAGCTAACTCCAAGTGTTGTTTTCATTGGTACGATAAATTTCTGGGTCAATTTTTGTTCGTAACTGTGCGCCGGGGTTACGAAAAAATATATCGCGTGGTATACATTCTTCAGCAGCAAAGTATATGAGCGGTAAAATTTCTTGTAATTTTAAAGACTGTCCTGATAAGAGAAGTGGAACAACCTGTCAATTTCGGTTCGAACGATTTGGACATCTACTGATTCCGCACACTTTTATTAAAAATTTTTGATCAAAATTCCGATTAATAATCAAGTGCTCCTGCATACCGATTTCGCTCGCCCTCGCCGTCATGTTAATAAAAATTTTACTTCCGATGCATGTGAATTTGAATTCAATTCTAAAAATCTTCTCATATAAATTATTAATCTATTTTCTCTGAGCGTTGTGAAATTTAATTCCCAGGCAAAAAAGAAACATAATGAAATTCGGAATCTGATGAAATTTACATACCAAATCGATGAGAAAATGAAACGTTTTTATCTTTGCAAATTTAATCGTTTGCACTCTACCTGAAAACTGACTTTGTACAATTTATTTATACTTTATTTAGTTTAAACTCCATTTCGAATAATAGGATTGTGTAAATAACGTCGAGATTAAACAATGTCTATTGGTGAAAAGATTTTCCATTTAGCAAACACATTTTTTGTTTTTAAATTGACGATTAAGTTCAGCAAAAAATTGATTACAGAAAACTTTTGAATCTTTAAAAGTGATTCTCCCTTAATATGAGAACGGATATTTTTTAATTTTAATTTAATCGTGCGATGAGATTTAAAATTGCGTATAAACTTTTACCGGTTTGTATCATTTCATCGATGAGAGCAAAACTATAATCAATTTATTAATCACATGAATAAATGTTATTCAATAATAAGCATTCAAAGCGTGCAAAGCGATAAGCAATTAAGCATCGTAAATTATTTATTTCGCATGAACTGTACCAATCTCGGTGCAATTTGGGAATTTCATTTTCCACCGGCTTAGCGAAAAATAATCATAGCTACTGATCGCGCCGACATTAGTGTCAAAAGTGTATCATAAGATCATCAAAAAAAAAAAAAAAAAAAGAAAAATCAGTTCCGCTTTTAGAAAGCATTTAATCAATGCATTTAATTTTTATCTGATTATTTTGAGCTCTCGGAAAATGTTATTAAAAATCATCTTACCTAACCAGCGGTGAGAATGATTCGTTAAAGCGAAATTTTAATCGAGCTTTAATTTAAAATTTCTCGGCCCAATTTAGGAGATTGAGTTTGATGATTAATTTGATTTTCACACTAACTTGTTGAAAAATGGTAGTTGGAAATATCAATCTGGGATCAAAAATATGCACATTTAATACGATGATAAAAAGCGCACTGCACACACTGACAATAACATAACGACCGACGCTGACGGCCTTAACGTAATTAGGGTCGGTTTTAGTTTACGAATTCAGGGTGAAGGTTGGCCAGACAAATTGTTTGGTTAATTATTTCTCACTCTCCAGCGTTTATTCTTGGGCTATCGAGCGATACTTGATTTCCGTCACCAATACTCTCTCGCCATATTCCAAGTGTTGATGCGCGCCAATTGGACTGCTCGAAAAAAAGATTTTTCACATTTCGAACGAAAACGAGCAGCTACGAATATGTTTCAGAAATTGAGTTTTCAATTTTAAATTCTACAGGGTTCGTCTCCAGTGACTAAATCGTAATTCAGCCATTAGAGGGAATGAACTCCCGTCGTTTTTCCAGTTCGACAGACACTGGTCGCATCCGAAAACAATTGATCCAATCAATCAATCAATCAATATTTTTCGTTACACGCCGATCAAATACCGAAGCACTTTAATCGACTTGATGGAATTAGTTCGCAGCAACACGTCTGTGATTAATTTTTGCAAAACGTATCAAACCCAATTAAGCTTCACGATTCGACATTTCATTTAATTATTTTGTTTCGTTTTTTCTTTTTCGTTGTTGCCGAAAAAAGGAACACAAAAATATATATATATATATATTGGAATGAAAGTTTCTAAAAGCAGAAGAAAAAAGAGATAAAAGAAAAATGGCTGATGAGTATTGATGCAGAAAGATTTTTGTACGTGCGACTACAGTTCGAGGGGATCAAAATCGGGTAGGACAACTAACCAACCAACTATCCAACCGTGTTGGAAATAATAAGATATCTCTCGTCGAGTGTGAGTTTGCGAGAGGAAGGAAACTCGCGAGTCACGTCCCAGGTGACAGTGTCGACTTGATTTGGTTTCCGCACAGGGCTCAACACCTGGGGTCCAGTCGCGTACATTCAGCTGCGAGCGAGAACGAAATTTCAGTACCCTTGAAAAAATGACGAGCTTGCTGTTCTATTGTGTTGGACAATAAAACAATCATTGAAACGGAAAATTTTTGTATGCTAATATCAAATTATCTAATTTTGCAATTTGAATATACAAAATGTAAAACTAGCGAGAAGTGATGGTAAAACTAGATGTACGTAAGGAACGTTATTTTTCCATGGGTTTGAACAACTGTAGAGATACTTTTGGAACGTTTTGACAGTTGTCAAGCGTGTAGTTTAGATTGAACTTGGTTCATCGATAGTTTCGAGTATCGCTCAGCGCAGGCAATTTTCCCAGTTGGATCTGAATGTACGTGCTCCGGAACAATAGCCGACTATAGAAATTGCTGTATTTTGCTTTTGTATCATCATATATACACACAATTATACAATAATTATCGTCGTATCAGAGAAAGAAGTATATGTCGCAATGGTACAGACGTATAATAATACGATGGCCTGCGAAGTTCATGCCACCATTAACACGGCGCTGTCTAATTACCTCGACACGGTTTCATACTTGAACACATTGTCGCTTGTCAACAAATACATAATTACATTAAGATGTGTACACTGAATGCATGCTGCCGAACTCTGTTGATGTTTACACACATTCCCTACAGAACGACAAACTTTTCAAAACTGATAGCTCTGTTTTCGTGACTACATTCTTTATTTTTTACATCACGAAAATGAAAGTGAACCAATTTTTGTAAAGGCATTTTCAACTTTTCAACGTTCTGAAATTTGCGTTCTCTAAGAAGTGGCAAGACATAAATTTGATTCACGTTTTTGTTCTCATCTTCGTGCAACCTTTGTTTCTGTTTGATATACCTTTTTCTAGCGGTTGTGTTGTGTTAAACATAGCGATACAAATTTGGTTTTTGAAAAAATGACATTATTTCTAGCACGGCAGACACTTCCGTTTACTTTTGGTTGAAACATGAAAATATATCTAGATGATGAATAAGCATAATTTATGTTGAGATGTGAACCCATTTCGCGTGTTTGCACCCCAATTCTACGTGTACTTTAGTGGAACACACATACGTTTTGTTAAAAAAATTAAACTGAGGATGCGCTGAGCAAATTATCATTCGAATTTTTGTCGAGTTTTATTGGAAATTGTATTGACATTCGTTTTCATCGCTGCAATCTGTAAAGAGAAAATAAAAACAAAAAGTGAATAACGTTATGAAAACTCCACGTATGTGATGACAATTGTGATTTTATTGCATGAAAAAAATTACAAAAATAAAACAAAACAAAAGCTGGCCTGGAAGGACGGTTTGTTTATTCGTTTATCCAGTGGATGGATTGTATTGTAAAAGTATCAGTCATTCATAACGACTTTTTGAAACATGCGAAAAACTTTTTTTTACAATCTTTTAAAAAAACACAAAAAAAAATTAATTCAATTCTCAAAGGATTTCAACAATTAAATGAAAACCATACTTTCGATTTGCAATCAACGATTCTCTTACAAAATATTGTTTTCAGGTCTGCATAAGGCATGTCCTGAAAATAAACTGGATCCTGCAGAATATTGTATTCTGCAATTTGTGTTATTTATTTATTCAAAATAAATACAATGAAATGTAATAAAAAGTCGACTATCGTTTTAATAACTATATACCGAGATTTTATTTTATTCCAAAAATATTTTTTGAAATAATCACTGCATCAAACAAACTATAATATCACAATACCACAATAGAAATCTTTTTTTAATTACAATATATGTCAAGAGTAGTTTGTTTAATTTGAAACAGTTTTTGTAATAACCACTAATTAAATAAACTATGTCAAATGTTGATAATTAATAATCAGACAATTTTTTGTATTTTCAGCGATGTTATCAATTTCAGAAATACAAAATGACTAAATATTTTATCTGTTAAAATTTCATATAATTATGCAATTATACAGTACTTTGATAAAATTATACAACTATTTTCATCTCTATTAACGTCCAATCATTTTTAAACATAATTTGTTGAAAGACACGTAATTGACTTTAAGGTAATTTCAGAGTGAAGCAAAATACTACTAAACGTCTGGAAGAAATTCTTAATGTCATTGATAGGCGCTCCTTACTCCCTCCCCCTATTCGGATATGCCTTTATGAAGCCCTGCTTATTTATATACTAAGCTCTGGGAAATGTTTACTAAACTCGTTTTTGCCAATCAACTTAAATGAATTAATAATTACAATTCATTAGATACAATTTTCAAACAACCAACTGAATAAACAATTAACTTTTTTTTTGTTTTAGTTGATTATAATGAATTCACGCTCATAATATAAAATGACACAAATAATAACAGCAACAAAACGTTCATTCTTTTCAATTTTCATTTTTATATAAACTTTATTATTCCAGGCGACTGTCTGGTCTGACCTGATATGGATTTCTTCCACTGGAGAACTTAAATCTTATATTTTATTTAAAGAAATCCAAAACCGGATTGACACGGCATTGAAATCTCTTTATAAATAAATCATTCTATGCAATTTTTGTATCCTATTTTTATTTTCATTTTTATATTTTTTATAAGCTTTTATTATTTTCAAGTTGAAATGCAAAATTAGTGAACAATTATAACAAGTATAAATACAAGCATATATATAAACATAAATAAATACAAACAAGTATAAATGTCCGTTATTCTCAACATCCTCATTTCAATTGGTATGAAAACATAAAAAAAAGGAAAAAACAAATGTTGCAGTAGAGATGTTGTAGTAACGTTGCCCATACACACATGTTGAAAATAGATGTATATCAATAACAATTAAAATACGTATAAAGTGAGCGCCGTGTTGAAGCGTAGCCTGAACCTCGCGGGTGGGGCCATGCAAACAAGAACATCGCAACTGTCAACCATAATGAAACACGAGTGGACAAAGTATATGTTGCGAAGACTGCGGAACGTAGCAAGGTTCCCTTGTAACAGTTCAGCCAACCAAATATCTGTGACGAGCTAAAAAACATAGTTAGTAGGTTTTCGCCCTTCCGCATTGCATGAACTCAGGCCAGCAAAAACCGTACAACTTTTTGATGTACGATTTAGCTCGCGTTTTTCCCTTGCACACACTGATCTGAATGGAATTATCGCACTTGCCAATAACCTCATTTCCTATACTTTTATCGATCGCTTGATTCAAACATTTTTAATTAATCCGATTGGATGTGATAATTTTTTTTCACTGCCCGATGACAAAAAATTTTATTCATCAATTGTGGAAGAAAAAAAAAAGACGTATTTTTCAAAAAAGAGCCAGAAAAACCTGGTTGTTTGTACGGATCGATTGGAATTTGCGATTCAGGCGACAAGAAATCAGGATTGGCCATTGTCAAATCGTGCAAGATTGCGTTGTGGGACTAACGAGCCTATACAATTACATACATTGATCAAACTGGCACATGAAACACGGAAGAACGACGGACAGTCACGACACGATACGACACGACACGTATTAGGAATCGCAAGCGGGCGTGTCTGACTCTTGAATGAATAAATGCACTGTACCATCAACACCTCGGACACGGAGCTGATGCTGAGGACATACATCGTCACGCCGACCTCCACGGGTGGACCTGTAAACAATGCCAAAAGCCTTTTGCTTCGCGTCAGACTTTCATGGGGTTCTCTTATCTGTAAACAACTGTGGTTTCAAGTAAAAAAAAGAAAAAAAAATGAAATAACAAAAAAATTGTGACACACAACTTTTGCGACCAGCGTGCGAGCCAACTCTTGTTTCGACACGCTGATCGCGCCGACGTGTGTGAGCTGATACAAAAAATTGAACCGTGTTTAATGCTCAAGTTGAAAATTTTTCAGGCTTTCAATTGTAACTTGCACCCTGCACGGAACCAAATCAGGACTAAGAGATCAAATCCACAACGCAAGGGGAATTACATTGATTTGGTCAGACCTCGGCGAACGTTTGCTCAAGTGTAGTTGGTAAGGCGATTTGTAATGCAATTTGCAGTTTGCGGCTTTCGTTAACGCTTTTGTTTTTATCTTTCTTTTTATTAGGAGAGAGTTGAAGCTAAGCCGGGGGAGGTTCGTTGTTTTCATCGCACAGCAGATTTGAACTGGAATCGGAAGAGGGAACTAGAGCAAAATCATCTACTCAAAGTGTAGTCTGCTAGACTGACACTTTCCCAACGTCTCGAATTTTTTGTTTAGATAAATTTGTATATACTTTGTCTCAACTAAGGCATGCTATATTTATTTTATGTTGATTAAGTCCGATTCGGTTTGATCACTGCATTCACGTGTACCATTGTATCATCAAATCGGCTTTATCAAAATGGCTATCTAGTGCAGTACATGTATTTACAGTCTCAACTATAACGTTTGACGAATTAATCCCATTGTAGTTCTATTTCGAATATTCCATGTGCTGCATGAGCTATCCAAATCTCCTTAACATTTGATAAGGCGAATTTATCGTTCATCAAGTATATTAACTTCATAGTCAATTGTTAGCCGGGACATTGAATAATTAAAGATGCATGCCGGTATTGCCTATTTTGCTAAGTATTGAAACAAATTAAAAAATATGTATATCTTTTGAAATACAGTCAAGTGTGAAATATGTATCCGCGTTCATGCGCATGTCTAAATGCCACGTAACCCGTCGATCGAGAGGAAAATGTAACATCCAATTTGAAAATATTGATGCCAAGTTTTTTTTTGTTGTTTGTCGATTGTTTATCTGTTGCTTATTGCTAGGCGAATTGTCAATTGTAAGCGAGACATTTCCTTTGGGAGACCAACCTGCTGGCCCAACCGACAATTAACAAGCAGCAATAAACCCAAATTGAAAATATAATTGTTATCATGTCGTGTATAATGCAACACGACCATGCACAAATTCGGTGACTTGCATATCACAAAACACTTTTCGTGACCGAGATCAATCGGAATTATCAGTATATAACAGAGAACTAAACGGAATCCCCTCTATATTTTTCGTGCGGAATGTTTTGTCTTTCAGTGTGCATAGGTTGAGTGTAATTTTGTGGCCAACTTGATCCTGATCAATTTGGATACAGACAAAGGTTAGAGACAGTAAAGATAAATGAAATTTTGAAAAAACCAGTGCAGTTCATGGAAAATAACATTTATCTACGTCAGGTCTTGTTTTTTTTGGTTTTTTTTCAGGGGTACAAGNTAAAAAAATGACTGCGTGTCATTGATGAATTTTAATCGAATCGTGTCGCAAAAGGAAAGACAAATCAGAGTTGCGTTTTATGACACCATTCGAGATGGTTATCAAAACATTTCCATATTACACATGAGCGAATATTTTTGCGCACGGTTATCAAAATTTGACGTTCCATCTGTTGATGTATTCGTGATCGAGATGGATTGCGATAACAGTGAGGGGTCGCGCGAATGTTGTGTTTTGAGAATTGACATGTCCAAAAGTATGAGTGTGGTTCGTGTGTAACTATCGATTTTATTTTATGATTTGAGGAATAATTTCAACTGTGGGAAAGTGAACGGGTGTGCAGTCATGGGAAAAAACAGGGACAATCGGAGCACGCGTGACGTCGATTTTGAGCATAAACTGCATAAGACCTAAATAGTACCATTTTGACCTCGGATAGCGAGCTGATACTCAACACGTACATGGTGACGCCCACCTCGACAGGAGGACCTGAAATGAAGGTTAGTATACTGAGTCGGCCGTTTAAAGGCCGAAAAATATTAAGGCATGTGCACTACATTTTTTGTTCATACCAAATTCTGTCTAAGCCTATGAGAAAAATATAACACACACACACACATACACACAAACTGTCTCCCTTTGGTTTTCCACTTTGATCTATTTATTGATTGACTTTGTTTATTTAATATTTGTAACATTGCAATTTGTTTTCACCGATCGATCGAGCACTTAAATATTTTTGTCGATGGGGCTCTGTGCTTAATTTTATTTCGCTCGATTGCTTTTATTTGTCACTGTTTTATTGACGAACTTTATTTACAAACGAACACAAATTGATCATATTAAATCTCTTCACATACGTTATTTCGCGAATTCGTTTAAAACAGTTAAACTAGCAGGATATATAGTAATATTTGTTAAAGCTTCATTGACACTTGATAAATTGTAACGTGACAGTGTACTTTAAATGTATATCAATGCGACCGATAAAAAAACGTTCGCAGGCCGAAACAAAAGGAAATTAATTATATCGAAATCGCTTTTTCGTTTCATCGGGTCTTTTTTCTGTAAACGCCGACGAACCCTCATTGATTTTGGGTAATCTAATACACGAGTAATTTTTTCAAAGCGATTCGTGCAGAGTCAAACAATTGATCGTTTAAAATTGAAATGGCCGGCTGATTGTATATACTCTCAAGGGTTTTCGTCTCTAAATAATATATTGGCGCGGAATTAAAATGTTTGCCAGATAGATAGAATAACGCTGCCCGAGTTTTGACGTATGATATTTGTTCATTAAATATTTCAATTAAGAGACCTTATTAAATTAGTTATGGAGGTAACTCGGCGGTATATCACAAAATTGTTTTACGTTAATATCACATTTAATATTCAGAGTGAACAAAGCTCGTTTCAATATTCATTAATACATTTTTACCTTCGAACCTGTGTGGAAAGAAGTATAATGAGTTCATTAATTTATCAAACAGCGACAAGATAAAGGTACACATCTATTATACTCGCTTCGCATACAAAGTGTGCGCCCAGGACAAAATTACTGCGGCATATTTTATAAACGCTGAAATATATTTTTTCAACTTGAAATTCGGACAGGTAAATTTGTCAATCGATAACTATTAGCATACATACAAGAATATTTACCCTAATATATGACAAAAATATTTCACTACAGATCCATGAATAATTGATATTGCAATTTTACAAATATATACTCATCCAAATGAAAAACGCTACACTTTATACGTAATTCTTATCGCAAGAGTTTTTTATTTGGATCAGTGTATATATATACATATATATATATGCTGCATGTAAATTTCTTTTTTTTTTTATTCATTTTGTTTTCTTTCTACACGAAAAAGTCGAGACAATGCTGGAATGACGTATATTGTGATCATAAAACAAACTTGTTTTCAGGTTTGTGGGAGAAAATCTTGTCGATTGGGTCCTGAAAAAAGGCGAGTGCGAGCCGAAAAAATAGGTCATCGGTAAAGCAGAAAACTTTAGTAATAAACAACATTCCGCGCGCTGGCAATCTGTCTTTATTTCTAACTTAAATGACATTTTATTAGCAAGAGTAACGAACGTTTTCATGAGGGACTCATAACTTAACTTTGAAATATGCATCCGAGAAGATTCCTATTTATCGGGTAATATATGCATAAAACATTATGTATTCATAGAATAACCGGGCACTGATATAATGCCTTCTTAATTCGTGAAACCGACGTCAGATTCAATTTGATTTTCACCCCCCCCCTCTCCTCTTCCACCCCTCTCCTTTCTTTTTCATTTACAATCACTTGCAAAATTTTATCCAATCGTCGACACACTTTGCGCCTTAATCAGATCGTCGTTTAATCAACATTCATCCGAGAGTTAAATGACTTTTGCATTATTTTTTTTCTCTTGATTTTTTTTTTTTTTTTTTGAAATCTTAAATCTGTGGGCACGAATCGTTTTTGCAGTTAAATGGCACTTCCGGTGAAGTGATACGATACCCAGCTACAGATATGAGATTTTAGATTATCGATAGATTCAAGCATTCAGAAACATACTTGAAAGATCGTTGATAAAAATTTAAATAAAAGTTGTTCGCCGACGAAAAAAGGTGCACGAATTGATTATGCATGAGTACTTCACCAAGCAAAAAATATCCTCTTGTCGGAAAAAATAATTCTTCTCAATCGAAAATGAACCATCAGAATGAGTTTTATTTTTCTTCGCTAACTTTTTTTTATTTTTTTAGTTTAATGGCAAGCAAAATTTCATCTTCCAAGAAAGATTCAATTATTTTTAATCCCTTATAATAACATTTCCCTTCTGGGCCAATAAAAAAAAAATGTTTCCCCTTACACCTTTAACATCAGGTATGATAAGTTTTATTTTTACAACAAATTCAATAAGACAAACTGAAAAGAGCATCATGCTGAGCTGTTATTACAAGATTGGTAATAAAATTCACACCAACTCGGATAATTCTACATTAGACGCAACCGATACAAATCTAATGGTCGTGTCGTCAAAACGTATAAGCAATGCAGTATCTCGCAATCTTTATCGTCACGTCAATTTGAGGCTGTCTTGCTTACCCCGTTGCGTGTTACACTTTAGCACGAACGCTATCTGATGGAGAAGGATATGAACTCCCTGAGTATACAATTAGAAATAACTTTAAAGAAACTTCATCAACATTTTTCTACTCTGCATTGTTCGATACTGCTTATAATATTTGTAATTTGTGTATGTAAGGCTCGCGATTAAGCTTGTTATGAAGATAAAGAAACACTTTTTGAATATTCAAATTTCAAAATGCAGATTTTGTTTCAAGATAACATAAATAAAATGAACAATTGAGAGAGTGAAAACAAACGAGCAAGAGAGAAAGAGCGCGTAAAAAGTAAAAAAAAAAAACCTCAATCCGATTGTAGGTGGGTACTAAAATTGCTATGCAGAAATTAAGAAAAACTGTTTTCTAGCAAAAGAGTTGAATCGGTCTCTGTGTGTCGTATGGAAATAGAAACCGATGTACTGCAACGCAGTAATCTTTTATAAGTAGATCGTGTTTCTTCGTTATTCTTGGAACTTTTCACTTTGTTTCAAAATTGAATTCCAGACTTGTAAGACCATCTTATATTGATACCCCTATAATTTTTTCTTCTCTTTTTTTCAGATCAAAAATACTGATTGGCGACCCGCAAACATTCACAGAATTTTGCACACCTTACAAATTATACGATCAGATGCTTGACAGCTCTAAGCAAATAAAATGTTCAACCTCTCGTTTGAGAGCTTCATTATTGATGGAACGTAATTAGCATCGAGTGCAGACACCGACTTTTCTTCTGAATTTACATACTTATTAGTTTAAGCAAATCTAGGATAAATTGCCTTGTACCGCAAAACTTTGTCTATCGATTCGGCTGTTTATGAAGTGTGATATACACGATATCCTATCGATATTCGATATTTTGTCAAATTTTTAAATTATTATTTTCAGTCAAAAGATAAAAAAGAAACAAACGTTTTTCGATCTCAAAATGTGTGTTTTTTTAAAAAATTGTTTGGTATGCATTGTTTCTATTTCCCTTGAAATAGATTTCAAAAGTATTTTTTTCCGTGATAATGCTTAAAAGAGTGATTTTCAAAAATATCATCAAAAATGAGGTTACTAAAGAAACATTATATTCTTACAAAGTTATTAATGTGAATGTTGAATAAAGACACATGAGATGTCAGTTATGTAAGAATACATCCCATGAAATTGACAATAGTTATTGACAACAAGCACAAAACTGATACTCAATTTTCAATACTCGAATTCTTTTCCGGGTGCATTTCAAAGCCATTTCTAATAAATAATCGATGACTCGAGAGGAAAGAAGGAAAAAGTGTCGTTACGAAATTGTAGACCTCATCTAAAACTGATTAAGTTGAACGGTTGGTTTTTGATTTTATTATGACATTTTATCAAGCTGAAAATTGTTTGGAAGGCTTTTTGGGGCGATGTGTTTGTTTGTGCGAGATCGTAATCGTAATTGTATTTTCCGGCATGCAAGACAGAATGTCGAGACATGACCTTAAACAGATATCAGGTGTTTGCAAAACTCAGGTGTTCGGAGCAGCAAGGTAGAGGTTTGATTTTCGGGCGACTTCGGAGCCGGCAGGGCGGGGCTGTGTTCGGGAAAACTCGGATCGATGTTGGGACGCTGGTTGCCATGGGTAACCGTTAAAGGCATCCCCGGTCCCGGTCCAACCCAAGCGCCCCGAGACTCAGACTTATATACGTGGCATGATAAAGTAATAGCCGATTGATACAGATAACGTACGATTCTATCTATACACTGTCCATGAATTCTAAAAGTGTTATGCCTTTCTGCGAGAGGCGTGCATTTTGTATGCGCGCCCAAAAACTTGGATAAATAATCTCCAATGGAAGGATTTCAATCTTTAAAGTTGGACTCTAAAAGAAGCCGAAAGTCAAATTTTCAACTGCCTTTCTGCATGATCAATGTTTGATGCTAAGAAACGCTGTAAGAACAAATCAAACTTGCCAAGTTGATGGGGTTGGCGAAAAAAAGTTTGCCAACTTATATTTCTCCTCCATTTTTTCTTTTTTTTGTCACAATTTTAACTGCCCGTGAAGAAAAAGGAACGATTTTAAAACACGATAACGAATTTAATCGTGTGTCTAGTTAAAATTCGAGAGTCTAAGTACACTGCAAATCTGCAGACTAATGTATATCTTGAAAACAACTTGAACGTTTTGCCGGCGAATTTCACTCGCTCGGCTGGTAGAAAAAGCCAACCCGCGATGATTCAGGGTCAGTTACGCGTAATTTAACGGTAAACGAATTAGCGGTTTTTGCAACGTTTGATGGAAAGAATGTTGAGGATTTGATGGCAGGAGGAGAGGGGAAGAAAAAATTAACGTATAATTTGGCTAGAATGAACATGCCGGTGAGTTAATGTCGGTTTCTCTTTCCACACAATTTGTAACGTTTTTTTTTTTCCTTTCTGTCCAGTCATTCAATTAGAGAATTTTTTAACGTTTAAAGTTATTGCGAATAGAAAAAAAAAAAGTTTAAACTAAAACAGACGAGGTTAATTGTTAATTTTTTTAGGAGTCGTTAGGAGAGGTATTTTTTGTTCAATTTTTTGTACCGTCGGAGAGGGTAAACATTAAACTTTTATTGAACAAAATTCTAGATTGACATTTTATCGATAAAAACCATATTTTCGATAGGAGAAAGCAAGTGAAACGAATTGCAGCATTGTCTCGACCTGAACGCAATAAAATGAAACCTTATGAACGGTTTCCAGAATGGTACCAATCGTCGGTGTAGGAGCGATAACCTAAACGCGAATGCTCAAATGAAAATATAAATTCATCTGAAGAAAGTGGTTAGTCTCTTTTTTTCGGAGGAAAAAAAAAATAAAATAAGTGTACATAAATTACAAATTCCATTGTTCCTCAACCTCATAAATTTGCAACATGTTGAATTTATAGAAAACTACGCAATGTCCATGTTGTACATCGTGTCCTATTTAAGTCACCCTGTTTTGCATAAAAAATGTTTGCATTGCAAGTTTCGAGGTTTGGACATTTAAAGAATTTCTGTACGAGTCTTGATCTAAGTTTATCAGAATCAAGCCTTCAGACAAGAGTTTTTATCCCTTCGCTACTCAAGCATAACTTGAAGAAAAACTTTAATTACTTTAAAACTCGTCTGAATGCTCGTTATTTTATTTGTTTTTTTTTCGAATCTCCTTTCCCCTAAATAAAATGAATGATTGGTTGGAAATCTTATACAAGATACTCACCTCCATAATTCGGCCTTACTCTTTTATCATAACTGACGGAAAAGGAGTCCAGGATTGCCGAAATGTTGACGTCTCCCAACATGCTTCCACCGCCAGTCCTGAAAGACGAAAACAAAAAAAGTTTGATTTGGCAATGAATTGATATAAGATATCAAGATATAAAAAATAAATTCGTGCAATCAATTAGAGTTAATGGTTTTAGTGAAAACCAAAGTTTATATTTTACGAACACAGTTCTGTTATCCACTTGTCCAATACCTTAAGCTAACTATTTTGGTGTTGGTATCGTAAATAACCGTTAAGATAATTAAGTCGAGCACTCTTGCTAAAAGGAGCATCGCACGAGCTTATCGATCTTGTAATAAGGATGAGACGACAGAAATAAATTGCTGCGCGAAATTTTTAAAGATTAACTTTTTATAAGGTAGCTTTTTTTATAGATATACTAAAATCCATGAATTCAATTTAACGATTTTTTACGACTCAGCTGTGTGGGAAAGTTTAAATTTATCATACTTGTTGTCGTGTCCGGTGAAAAATTGAAAATCTTTTAGTTTGTGATAAAGTTTGGAGGTGGTCGCGGGAATCAATTTTATGATAATTCATTGGAGGTGATAAAAATTCCCATTTAATTAGTTTGGAAACAATGCGAAATTAGGGTTAGGAGTTGCAATTATCTTTGGGGGATTAATTTGGATAACAAATCACTTCATCGATACTCTGCCGGACGAACTCGATTTTCATTCTCAGTCAGGTTATGTCAGTTGATGTTTATCGTGTTATCAAGGTTTCCATATAAATGTGTTTAAATATAGTGAAATTTCAATATCAGATTAACAAGCTTTCGAATATCGGTATTCGACGTGTTTGCGCAGTAGACTATCAGGAGTAGTTGGTGTTGATAGGAGCAAGTGTCAATTAGTGTTAATTATTTCTCTCGTTATTTTTGACAACACCAATTTCAGCGCAGTCATAATTGACACGAATTTCCAAAACGATGCATTACCTTCCGCAGAGCGGATATGTTTCGCATTATTTTTCATTACGCTTTCTCTCTCTCTCTCTCATTAAAAAGTATGAGCAATGTTGCCATTTTTCTACTCGTACGAAACTCTCTGCTTTTTGAAATTCGATTATTCAGAAAAATGAATGAGAATGTGGCTAACAAGTGAATTATCAACGCAAAAAAGAGCACACACAATGGAAATTACATACTGCGCTCTTTTTGTTTATTTTTGTTTGTAAAAAAAGTACCTATACACACGTTTGTGTAATCGAAGTGAAAATATAAAATAATGTTCTAAAATTTATTTACGCTTGGATTTCTCTCATTTCATATACACGATTCGCACAGAATAAATTGCAACAAAAATGCATTTTCAAAAAATGGGTCGCACTTTTACACTCATTCGCATTTTTGTTGATATATTTTTTAATAACGCCGAGGTGAATTTCTTAGAGAATAAATATATTTGACATTATTTTCTGATTCTGAAATTCATGCTTGTCGACAGTCACGAAAATTTCGTGTCACTTTTGTTTCAAAAATGTCGTTTTCATTCACTTAAACCCGGCGACACATTTTTGTGAATAACAAACATAAAATTTTCACTTTGATGCCGAAACGTCTTGACATTACAGAGGGTATGCTGCCAAATAGTCGACGCCGAAACGCCGTGTCCTGTTTTTATCGACTTTCTTATCATAGTTTTACGGATAAATTATTACACATTTTATATACTCAAAATATAAGAGTCTTTGTGTTTCATCACATGCAAACCCATCCTACCGTTTATTTACGATTCAACATATAAACACTCGTGTAGTAAAAATTCTCAACAGTCAGATAGATTCAAACATATATGTTTCTCTCTATCATATTTTTTGCAACCACAAAAATATTTCACACAATATTATTTTTAGACAAATAGTTAATTTTCTAACGCAAAGTTACTGCTGGATCGTTCCAGATTTAAAATGAATCCAATGTTTGAACAACCCAAATTATTATCATTTTGTTTTGTAAGTTTACTTTTTTCCTTTTATGTGAAACACTGAATATTTGTTCTGAGTAATCAAAAAGATAAATACGCAATTGTGAAGTGCAGAGCTGAAAAAAATGCGGAATTTCCTCATTTCATCAATTAGCTGTAGATAATAAGTCATTCACAATTTCAATGGTTGTTGAAATTTATCAAGTTCTCGATTGAACTCATTCTCCTTTGAATTTATAAAGCCTGTATTTTCTATTTTCCGAATAAACTTTGGTTATCTCATTTTTAAACTGCAACCTAAAGAGGTTCTTATTCATTTCCTCGAGCAGCAAAGTATCGATAGGTTTGCTCTTTTTTTTTTTCAGTCACTCTCTTCTCGTCTCCGTCTCTTCGTCCAAAGCCTCAGGGAGAATTTGATTTGTTTGTTTTAGACTAAAGTTCGCCGTGTGTGTTTTTATAAGCAAGCATTGGCTAAACAAAAAAAGAGGTCTGAAAATTTCATTTGTCGTATGAGTCTATTCGTTTTGCGTCATACCTCAGAGGATTTCACGTACAAATTGATCGTATTTCACGCTACACGAGTACGTGTAACTTTTTATCGCTGTCTGTTGACCTCGAATTTGATAAGTCGACAGCCAATCATACACGTATATGATCATAAATTACACCGTTACGTTTAGTCGCACTTTTTTTTTTTTTTTTTTTTTACCAACACATTCTATTGTATTTTTTTGACGACCCAAATGGAACAAAACAAAAAAACTAAACTATTGTTTCAACCACGAACTTTAGATTCTGGCAGGTTTGTGTACTGTAATATTCGTATGATTTACGTTAATTTCGCGCACATGCTTAAGGAAGTCATAAATTATGATGGAGTCCTTCCGGTCACCACGCTGATCGCTGATAGGGCGACTTTTTCATTATTTAACAGCCCCTATTTTTATCCACGAAAAGAGTCAATTTTTCATTTTTTTTCGTTCAACCATCTCGAAATTCTTGTTTGAATTAATTCACCGTTATATATACATACCGCGCGTTCGAAAAGAGCTGATTCAAAACTCTCGGTACACGCGAAAAGATATTTTGCAACCGCGATTAATTACGCGGTGTTGCTTTCTTTAAAAGAGTATCCCTCTCCTTTGAGGATAAATATATCTTCATTGATTTTCATATTTATAACATTTCACACCTTGGAAGCAATTAAGGCGTTTATAAAATACTTTTCTAATTATATCCTGTGTCAGAAAAAAGAAAATAGAAAAAAAAAAAAATCCGCAATCGTGAGGATCACGAAAATTGGTGATTTTTTAAGATCTTTGAAAACTGAGTTGGACCAAAACAGTGAAAGTGAGCAATTTTTTGTCGATGGGGGAAAAATGATGTCCGGATGGCAATTTACATATGCATGGCCATGTAAAAGCAAATGTTTCATCGACGCAGTCAAACAGCATCCGGAGCTGAGGCGCATGAGCGTGGATCGCGGTGCGTCGTCGCCTCGTATGTGTAAATGACGTCACTGGACTTGCAGTGTGACGGCCTCTATGTAGGTTATGACGCAGGTGCCAGCCAGTCAGCCAACCAGTCACCTTTACCAGGCTTTGTCCCTGCCTGCATTCATAATCTTTGGGAGCGTTGTACCGCACACAACTAGGAGCGAGCTAGTCATTGTATTTGCTTGCGGTAAACATCCTCCTCAAATCGCAATAATTATTATTATTACCCTCCCCCATGCAACATGAAAAAATTTTTATTGTTATGGAAAAAGAAAGTGACGATGATTGTGTGCTTTTTAACGATCCAAAGCTAAGTTAACCGAGGCGGAAAATTTTGCCCGACAAATTAGAAGTTAAACACAACAGAACATTTTTGTCGTGCAGAAATTGAAAGAAGTCATTTTCATGCCAATTCTTGAAAAATTGCTTAGCGCTTTTTTCATCCGGATGTTTATTACAAGGCTGATTTCTTAACCCAATTCCTAAATGATTTTATTATTTCTGCTCGTGAAATGTAAATTTCAGATGAACGACAAAAAGAAAAAAAAGGAGAAATATTTCTTGCAGAGATTATGAAAATTGATCTTTTTAATTTCCATTTCGTCGTTTTCATTGCGAGATTGAATGCTCAGTGTAACGGTTCATTTTTTTTCAGGTTGTATTTTTTTGTTTTGAATAGGAATCGTAATTTTAATTTGATAAGAGGAGGAATGAAAATTTAAATTATTTCGTATTGCAGACGGGACGATAAACACTTATCTCGTCAGGTGACTTTACTTTTTTGTGCCCTGCATCTTTTATAACTACCGTCGTTGAATCACACAATGCAATTTCAAAAATTCGATTTGCAAAGAGAATAACGTTTCCATCCAAGCTGAAACCAGCAAAAACCTCGATGAGAACAAGAGATAACACAAGCGAGAGTAGAACAAAGCACACATCAGACTGCTGTGATTCTAGTTAGGGGTCAAATTAGGATTTTGCTATTTTTTTTTTTTCACGGGACATTGAGATGTCAGTTTCAAAACCTTGAAAAGTTGAGCAAATTAGAAAAAAAAAAAACCCAAAACGTTTAAGGAAAATAATTTAAGGAGCAATTCGGAGGTAAAAGGGGAAGTGAAACAAATGACGCGTGTCAAGATTTTGAAGCGAGAGAATCGCAGTGTTAATTACAGTATATTCAGCTCAAAAATGCGACGAAACTATTCATCAAATTATACGTCGACAGTTAGCTGCTAAAACATTCATGTATCACATTCGGAATGTACGGAGATGAACGATGACAATTATGTGTCTTTAAAGTGCTGTTTTCGTTAAAAATTAAGCACCATCTCGTCAACTAATCGCTCGTGAAATCGCACCTTCAGCAGGTATTTTCAATGGTAGCCTATGATTCAATACAGATAGGTGGGTGTGCAAACAGAAATTCAAAGATAACATTTTCGTTTCAAATGAAAAGATTTAATTTGAATATAGCAGTATTATACACCCCCAGCGACGAATAAAAACTCGGCTCCAACACACCAAGAACAAAAATACATTAGATAATAATTAAACATCATCATAAATCGTTTTTTGCAGCCTCTGATTAATTATTCGATAAATTAATACGAATTGCAAATTTTATGCCCGTTCGATAAGTGATATTCAATATTGAGTACTTTTTTAGTTTCCAAATTAATAATAAATTGCATAAAAATAACACGAAATTGGAATGTAATTGAGCTTAATTTCACTCCTCAAATCATCAGATATCACATTTGTTTATAACAAAACTTTTTGTGAGTATATTGTATATTGCATCGTTGATCGCAAACTAAACGATGGCAAAGAAAAAAAATTGTTACACGGTGCTAAGGTTAGGGTTAAATAAATAATACGCAACTGTTTAATAACATTGACTATAGACATTCATGCAAACTTCTTGCGAGCTTGAGATAGGTTCTCCAATGTTAATTCAAAGTTTGCATAAACTTGACACAATTACATATAAATAACAAATTCGCGAGACATTTGCCAGTTCTTTTTTTTCTTCTTTTCATTCAACATTCTTACTCTTCACGTCTTTTCTTTTCAGAGACAAAAAGTTTTTCAAAATATTCCATTTTCGATGTTTTGCAAAAGAAAGAAGAAAAAGCTCGTCGCAAAATGCTGGAACAAGACGGTGACACAATTTCTTTGGCCAAGGAAAAAATACGATTATAATTAGAAAGAATTATGTTAATTTCTTTTGAGAGTTAGATAAAAAAAAATTGAAAGCAGGGAGGAGGAGGAGGGAAGCCTTGAGCTTTTAATAAAATCCCGGAAGACGATGTGAAAACTTGATTTTCCGGGGTTTCATCAAGCTGAAAAGTCGGCGCATCATCGTGTATAGCGCGCGGTGGATGGTTGCCTCGTGAATATAAATACACGGGAGCAGCAGCAAATATGGAATACAATGTACGCATTTATGGATAGTTACAAAAGCTCCAGCAAAGCCTCATTCAATAATAAATGCATTAATGCGCCGGGTCGTCGTAACCTACACTATTGGTCATGTTAGTGCAATAATTTTGTCCGGTATATCAGGGGCAACTTCATATCTAAAACTGAATTGTAAACGGTAAGCCCGAGCACTTAATTTTTTACGGCTACAATTTTGAATTTAATGTTGCTCGAAATTGAACTCGCGGTTTTTAAACACTCGTGCATGCACTGCCCTTATATATGAACTGAAAAACAAAACCAAGCCGCGTTACGCGACTCGCAAGTGTACCACCAAATATTTATTTTCATTTTTGCAGCCATAGATTGATATCGTGTATTTCCATTGGGGGAAAAAAATTGTTTTATCGTTAACCACAGAACAAGCATTGCACAGGGGAGCTAGTGTTTTTTCAAATAACCATGCATCTCTAAATAAATGAAAATTGGTGTGCAATCCCGTTATTTATATACAGAGGTTAAAAAAATTTTTTTTTCATTCTGTGTAACAAAGAGCGCGTTATTATACAATGTAAAGGAATGATCTAAAATTCGGCAAGCACACGCGGCATTAAACAAATTTGCACTCTGAATTCATGTTTCCCTTTGGATCTCGGCACGCAACGCTGCGAGAGGTTTTCAAGTAATGCACGTACCACATTGGCTTGCCCATAAGTCAATGCTAAAAGTATTATCTTAACACACGGCTGGAATAAGAATCGATTATTCGCATAAGTGCAGCTGGGACCTCTTCTCATCGTTTAGTAACATCGCGATGCCATTAAATTATACATCGCCATAACCCCGCCAAAGTAAAGACGGTGCGTTTTAACTCAGTCGCTCTAATACAAAATGTACCAGCTTCCAAGGGATTATCGAGCAGGAAAAAATCGTTTCATAAAAAATGCATTAGTTTCCTGATCGACTTGGTGTTTGAAATTATTTAAAATCGCGATAAATTTTCAAGAATTATGACTTTCAACTTGATCACAGTTAAGTGTCATAAATATAGATTGAGATTTTGTTTTCCGCGTGAAGGAAAAATAAATTCGTTTTGAATATTGAACTTGCGTTGCGTGCATCTCAATGAAATTAATGATTTGATGTTAACTATAGTTACAATTAAATGGCTGTCGGGGTTTCCGTGTAGTAATCGAGTTCGGTAATGCAAGACTATCTGGGTGTTATGTAACAATGCTAATAATTCCTTACAACAAGCTGCGTGTAACTACAGAGCTACCAAAATAATCGGAATAATCCTCGCTTATATCACATATGCACATCAGAGGGTCACTGTAAGCGGTCCCTTATTCACACCAACGACAGGAATCCGGCTCTTGACTTATATTGAACTTTGCATTCTTCAAATTCTTTTCCGTCGCATACCTGCCTTTCAAAGCCCGCACCAGTTTAATGAAATGTATCATAAATTTCTCAACCACTCTAATTATATTTTTTTTATCATATCGACTTAACAAATAATTTTCAATACTTAAAATAGAGGAACACACTTTTTTCACATTTTTTAATATATTTTTTACATTTTAAAAACTGACTTGAAGCGAACCAAATTAGCAGTTAATTATCAGTTAGCAGTTTTAGTTAAATGAAACTTAATTTCTTCTGTGATATGACAGCATAGTAGAATATGTGAGTACGATTTGATTTTTAGATGAGGATTTCTAGGATGACAATCTAAATTGTACCAGCGTTAATTATAACTTTTACTATAACAGCGTCAAATTATAAAAATATTTGAATTTTAATGATAAAAAAATGTTACAATGTCAATTGTGAAATTACATCAATTGAATTCGAAAAAAACTTTGAGGATTTTATAAAATGACATTTGAAATATTAAATAGAACCAAGTTGAATTTATTTATTTAAATACTATCCAATGTTAACATACTTTTATGAGAAATTTGGGTCACTCAAAAATTAATTGTTGACATTTATATACATTTCATTTTTTTTATTACGAATGCTTTGAATTAAACTGAAAATTATATTTATTAAACCGTGCTGAATATTATGGTTATGGTTAAATTTTGTTGAATTTAAAAATAATAAATTGATATGAATGACTATGAGTTTTGGCGAGGAGCCATATCGATCCCTAGGACAATAATTTTTTCTGCACTGGATGTTTTATTGAAAACTCAACTTTTTCTTGAGAAACTTTGGGGCTCATCCTTATGCACCTTCTGAATCCGCCCCTATGACTGAGCACCACTGCACGCGTTTCATTCAGATTGTGCATTATTGTGTACAGTTTGTTGTTCACTTCTGATCGAATAGCTCGGAAAATGTGACGTCAAACAGTTGCGGGGTCGTCAAATTTTAGGTCAAAAAGCTTGAACTGTACAGTAAATTTATTTTGTTACACGTTTATGATCGCCCGTTTTGTTGTCCTGTACGTAACACAGCTTTATGACAAAATTACGAGTTGTTCAAATAATTCTACAATCATATGTTCATTTGCACTCGTCAAATAGCGACCAGTAATTGCTTCGGGGGTTTTCATATAGGAAACATCAATTTATGTTATTCGGTCTTAATTATCACTATTGTTGACATTCTATTTCAATTGTTGAAGAATCAATATTTTCGTTCCAGTTGTTTGGTTGATGAAAAATTATCAATGGAAATAAAATTTTCAACGAGAAAAATGCATGTTCTCTTTTTATTGTTTTACAGTGTTTGAACAATTATCGCACAATTTGTTGCACCTTATCTCGTGCTGACAAAATCTACGAAAAATCACTGTTAATTAGTAAGTGACGTGAAAAATCGAAAGTGCTAGTTTGTATTTTTGTTTTCATTTTGATCGAGTGGACCAATTTGTCCTGACACGTATAATACAATTCACTAAAAATGAGAGAGCATTGCAATGAAAAATTGTTTGCCAATTGATTACTTCAAACGGCGGGCAGAGATCCGGGCTTCGAGCGAATATTTAAATGCACCAAACAAACGAGTAAAGTATAGACGAAGAAAGTAATCTCACAAATCTTCTGCAGTTACCATTTGCAGAGGCAGCGGTGTTCGATGTTTCCAAAAGAGTGCACCCTGTGCAGACGATATTTCCCCGGGAAATACTTCTACTTCCGCCATAAATCACTAAGCGCGTTGAACTTCGCTTCGAGCCCCAATTTTCAGCATCGAGGACACACTCAGTGGTCCCGCGAACAAAAATTGTCCCAAAAAAAAAAGTGTTCAGTTTGATTTAATTAAAGAGAACTCATCAGAAGGACAAAAATACCGCGCCATATGGATCATGTAATGTCGATATGATATTTGAATATTTGATGTTATTTTATTTGAGAGCATTGTATCGTGTGTATTTGATATTGATTTTGAAATATTATAAGTCGGAATAGATACGATTTTTGCATTATTAAAAATGCATAATTATATTGCATGCATGAATGTGCAAATTTGGTATTGAGGACGAAAGCGGCTGAAAATTGTGCGCTATGTTGACGAGCAGTCACGAATGCTGTGACTAAACTTGTTTCACTAAAAGTGATTGGCCTATAACTTTTGATGTCTTTTGGTTATCAGTCGATCGCTTTGTTTAACAGCTTGTTCGAGTTTTTTGTAACAAATCTTAAAAAAAAAATTCCAATCAACATTTAAAAAGGTCAATTAAAAATATAACCCGATATTAATATTTGTTTGACATCAATGTGGCAAATAATGGAGTAGTTATTTTAAGGAGTTTAGTCTGTATTGCGTCAGACATTTGAGATCATTTGTTTTTATGTCTTTTTCTATCATTTCCAAGGTTACATTTTCACGAGATAAACTTTGAGCCGGCATTATTTTTAATTGTCGCCGAATGTTCAAAATTATGGCCGGCGGTTTTAAATATCTAGATCAACACAAACTTAACTGCACGTGTAATTGACCACTGAGATTTTACGCTTTAATAACTTTTCTCATTAAGCAAAGACAATAAAGTAACTAATGTGTCAGCAGAAAAAAAGAGAACTGATGGAATTACGCGAATATAGTATACTTTACAAAGCCATAAGTAACTCGAATTATTAACAGAGCATTTAATTGTTAGCGCCGGCTTTGAATCTTATTTAAACTTGCATGCTGATTGCAAATACAAGCGAATCAATTGTTAGTGGACTGAATAATGCAATTAACTAAAAAAATTGTCCGGAAATTGCTGAACGGTTCGATTTACTTGTGAAATCTTGGGCCGACAAGTAGATATTACCATTCTGGCCAGACAGCGCTGCCTGGCACAAGATCGCGCGGGAGCTAATATTGCTCTTAACGTAATTTCTTCCGAGATCGCGATTAGAATTCGAGAACTCTTCACACTTGGCACACTTTCTGCGGTGTTTGGCTTTTAAGAAGGGATGGAGGATTCTTCACAGCTCAGTTTATACGGAAATAAAATGAAAATACTTTTTTTCAGACATGCACATTCTTGAGTAATTCAATGCCCACTTAGTATGGTAAATGCAATTTTTGCTAAAAAATAAGGCAAAAATGAATGAAAGCACCATTGAAGCGGCGCAACGTTCTGATGAAAAAAGCAAACGTTATTTTGATGTCGCGCGCACTCACACACACACACACACACACACACACCGGCGAGCATTTAAAAAACGAGAGTGTCGCTGGATCTATGCGCTGGAGATGCACTTGAAGTTATTTCTGTTTCTGATCATTATGTAGGCGCTTATTTGAAAAGGACGAGACTAGCCCGCGAAAACATAATTCGCAATTGCTCAAGTGGATCAATTGGAGTTTGGTCAGACGGCGAAGGTTTTTAAAATGTAGAACTCTTTCGATTAAGGGTATTGTGTTGATACAAAGAGCGAATGAAGCTGCTGCTTTAGATAGTCGAAAGAAGGCTGCATCGCGTGCAGCCTTGACATGGGCTAAGAAATCAATGGGACCTGCAACCAACTCAGTTGCATTTAACTCCGTTAGATGCAGGCCTGCCATACAGAAATGGCCCCGTTCGCAAGCTTGTTACAATTCCATTTCGGCACGAAAACAAATTCCAGTCCGAAGAATTTCGTAGAAAAACAACCCTGCGAGATGTCGTGCGTCCTGTTGTTTATCGTAATAATGCTCATTCGTGAATTCCAGCCTATCGGATATGTACTTATAGCCTCTCAGATATACTGGCCCATGACAATTATGCCATTTTAATCAACATTCAAATCTGACGAACAAAAAAACAAATTCAAACCTCCTGCAATTTAAATTCAAGATTTCTTTCGTGATAAACAATGATAAATATGAAAGAATTTTTGCAACACTCTTTTATTTTTTTCGCGAAACAGCTTTTATATCACGTAGTCTGGACTGCTGAACAGCAGAATTACTGCGTTAGTGGTAAGGACTGGAAAACATCAGTTAAAATAGAATGAAGGCGAGAAAAGGCATCTCTCTCTCATAACTCTGCTATCGTCGACAAGGTAACATGCACCGGGCTACTGGTATTATAAAAAGCTTTTTAGGTTGCATTAAGGTAATGTGTTCGTCCCAAGAAGGTTTGCTGACTCTGCGATAAAAGAAACGGTCCCTTTTTTTTCTTTCGAACTTGATAATGTTGATCACAAGGCAAAATTCACAGCCGCACGCACATTTTGTTGTTACACACCGACTTTCTTCGTTCGGCATCAAAATAGCCGCCAAATTAATTGCCTAGATTTTTGATTCATACCATTGATCTGAATTGATATTAGTTGAACCGCCAACTTTATAACTAAAGGATCTGGATTAAATATCGGCCGCGAAAATGTAAAAGTAAAGCAGCCTATCGTGTAGCGGTGGCGTCGAAATGGGGGATATAAGAGGATTAGCTGACCACGCTATTAACTGAGTGAACGCTGATCGTACCGGTACAATTAAATTGGTCGTAATCTGTTACAGTCTTGATTGCATGTATACACATGAAAAATATGTAAATCTGATTTAACAAATTTCAGTTGCCGTATTTATGCAAGTACCCTAATATGAACGTAAAAAAAAAATATTTACAACTCTTTATCTCAACATGTTTTTTTTTCCTTTCGCTTGTTTACTCGGTTAATGATTCTAAAAACCTCATAGAAGGCATTTTTTTTTATTTTGTCAACGTCAGTGACTTTTTTCAGGTTTACATTAGACCATATACACATTCGCACGCTTTTATTTTGCTGGAGAATAAAATTTTTAAGTAAGTTAAATTATCATGAGTGGAAAATCCGTTGTCATTATAAATGTGTGTAATTATATAGCCTGAAGGGTTATGTATATCCTTAAAAATATACTCCATTATATTGTGGAACCATATTTTGCAAAAGCGATGGATAAATTGTTCGGGGCAATTTTGAGATCGGATTAAAGGAATTTTTAAGCCGGCGGAATGGGTGTTATTTAGCATTCGAGTGGTTGAAAAATAATTGAATGTAAAATATGGTAATTACATTTTGATGCCATCTACTTCATACGTGGTATAATTCAGCTTTAACAATATCCGCGCAGTCTTATTAGTGGTTCAATTTTAATCACTTTGAAATAGGCCACTTTTTCTTTCTTGGAACATAATTCCGCTCAAAGTACCGAGCCGATGAACGAAAAGAAACGCAAGCATAAAATGTTAATAAAACCGAAATTTTATTACCGGCAAAACTGGAAAATTGCATCGCATTGTATGAAATTGTTCATCGTCAAAAATTCAACGTGAAATCGTCACGTTTCATTGGGTAGTTGGCAAACACCATAAATTTGAACCCCGTTGTACGTTGAACAAGATCAAGTTGGATGAAAAAAGATGGAATACCGAAAAGAAAATGCAGAAGCAAATAAAAAGTTTGGTGAATGGGGTACCAATTTGATCAATCGACATAAATGTTTAAAATATTTTGCATTAAACACATGAGCAAGTCCTTTGATTGAACAAGTTATTGGTGTTCAGTGAGCGGTAAGCTTTCCTCTCTTTTAAGCGGTAATTATTGACCCGTGGCTAATATTTGTAAGGACGTCAATTCTCAAAGTCCGGCGCATCAAAAGAGGGGAGAGGATTAAAAAAGGAAACGCGCTTGCGGTCGGCGACAAAGTTGCGCCGCGTAAATGGGGCATTTGCAATTTAAAATTAAATAATGAGCTCGGGGAGTCTTGAGAAAATTCAAGCTAAAGGGATGACTTGAGTAAAAAATCTTGACGGCACGTCATCAGATTGAATGTTGCAGCGTTGAAATTGCATCAAGTTACAATGCCGAAAGTACAACCTGACAGTTGAAATGGAGTCTGAAAAGTACAAATGCATTCGAGACGGTGATGCGTCGAGTCATTTACCCCGGCTTTTCTGTTGCTCGCTATTTTCAGACGCGCGAGCGGAGTATACATCGACCAGCTCAAAACCTATTCACGGATCAATGGTAATTTTTTTTTTTTTCTGTTTTAGGTACCTGTAGGGAAAAGTGAGACGCGTAACACATACACGCTTCACCTACTTCTGTACTCGTTATTGATCATATGGAAAAACGTCGACGCATAGGCCAAGGTGGACGTCATGAGAGCTACAACACCTCGCTCCACATTTTTGCAGCCTAATTATTACACGCCAAAAATATTTTTTTGACCAAAATTTTAACCCCGAATTCAATTTAAAAATGCAGGGTTTATGATAATTTTCATAATTCGATCTTGAAAATGAGAATGTTTGGTGAAACTTTTCGTTGACACCGAGGAAAGAAGACCCGCTCGAAGTTTGACGTAAAGGCATTTCATTGTTTATGAAAAGTTTTCCCCCCGTTATGACAGAACGTGTCAAACTTGGACAAGGCAGCACGAGATTAACTTAAACATTACAAAGTGAGATTTCGTGTCATATTTACAAAAAAATATGAAATTATTTTCAAAACGCAAATCAGATTGTATTATTATTTTGTAGTTCGATTTAGGACGCACGTGTTTAAATAGTGAAGAGATAAGCATTTGCATTGACTGTAAAAAAGTTTGAGTTACAAAAACAAATTACACGACGCAGATTAATATAAATCACGAGTTAGTATCGCTTTTTCAGAAAAGCTGCTGAAGAAAAGTGATTTACTGGCTTGAATTAAATTTTACGATAAAAAACGACACGTCCTAACATAATAGTCAATCTTTTGCTGTTTTATTAATTGTTGTTTAGATTCAGGCCGAATATTCAGACCGTAAATATCAATTATTTTGTGGGCAAGTTGTATTTGATATCCTTGCGTCTGAATAATTTTGAAATGTGTTTTCTGATATATGACGATGGATGGCGCTTGTTGTGGATATCTAATGCGTAATATATGCTTTGGTAGTTTTTGCCATATGTTATCAAATTTGGTACAATTTAATGTAACTAAATTTTTTATCGAATGCAAAGTGAAATAAAAGGCTGATGTGTAACAGATTACAGTCATTATGTATACAGATATATTATGCGGATAGTGAAAATTTATGTCGCGGAAAATTATCACACACGAATACCTTTTTTTTCGCGGTGCAAGTTTCGAACTTGCATCTCTATTTCACCGATTAACCAGTTTGCAAAAAATATTCCCCTGTTTAAATTTTCCTGATTTTTAATCGCGACATTTTTCATTCCCACTGCGTCTATAGAACTAGATTAAGAAACTTTAAAAAACTTGTGAAAAAAAAATTGCTGAAACTTTCATCAAGCGTTTGTTTTCGTGACCTCTGGTTAGTTTTCGGCCCAGATGTGTAAAAAAGGGACGAAAAAATGATTCAAATGTTAACTACTGTATCCGAAACATTGTTCTGAAAGAAAGAGGAAAAAGAAGCAGCATCGAAACAAAAGTAAGAAACAAAATTAGAAAGACGTGTCTTTGGCAACTTTTGTTAGTGTTAGTTATGACGACAAAGTAGACAAGTGGGTGTGGAGGTGGATTTGGAGACTTGCCACGGCATGAGTATTCTCATGCTCGAGAACCCTACTACGATCGCTGATACTACCACACTAGAGGCTGTAGCACTGTTACCTGCTGGGTACTTGATAGTTGCACCGGGCGTGTAAAAAAAGGCAAAACAGTTGAGGTGAAAAAAACAAGTGCCAATATTTGATAATCGGCCCCGACACGTCCACAGAAATCACTGTGGTAGGTGTAACGCGCCAAATGATCTCATACCGAGCGACCTTTGAGGCTTGGGAAATCAAATTCCAGGCGTTAATTGGGACAGGACGTATCACATCGTGATATCGATTAGCACCCAAACAGTACGTTACCGATTCGAGAAACTAAGTACCAGCTTCGACAATGTTGATTTACACAGTCCTATTTACCTTTCAATCAATGAATCAACGTCGCGTTCTTTCTGCATCTTCATTTCATTACATTATTGCTAACCTCGTTCAATCGTAACCAGTCTAAATTTAAATAACTGTTTCATTCAACATAACCAACGACACAGCCACAGTATCTAATCAAATTTGTCGTAAATTATATCCTCGTGATTTCTAGTTCTTGCTTTCTCAATGAATCACCGGGTCACAGAACTGCGCAAAACTTGTCCTCATATTTCCCAAAAACTTTGCTCCGATTTTTATTCGATTCAATTTATTCCAACCACTGGGGACACTGAAAAATATTGTTCAGTTTTGATAGGCATTCATCTTTTTTTTTTTTTAATTTTTATAATCACACCAGCTGCGCGCTTTCATCGGAATACAATAGTAAGGATTTTACGTTTGGATTATGACGTTCTATTAAATAAGGTATTATCATCAAGGAAAATGGAAAATATCGTGTTATCAGCAGGCTCTATTCATGAGGAAACACAGATTTTCATTAGATAAAAACAAAGTGTTGTTGAAATGTTACTCCAAAACTAACACTGATGAACAAAGCGCCGCAAAAAAGATAAACTTTTAAAATTATACCAAGTGCAAGAATAGAAGTGGACAATTTTATTTAGATTAACGAAAAATGATAATACTAGAAATGTACGAGTGCGAGTTGAATGACACAAATTGTCGTGACTTTTTAAATTATTGCCATGGCAAATGTGACAGTATTTTTTTTATATCTTAAATACGATGTCCTTGCAGAAACAAAACAAGAAAAACAAATGAACAAACATAAAAAATGCTTTTGCTAGTTTTTCAGAGTTAAATATTTTTTGTTGAAAATTCAATTGGTACTGACTGTGATGTTTAGCTTATGTTTACACTGTATGGATTTGACTTACAAATGGCGTATTGAAAGAAATGCAAAGAACAAGGTATACAAACTGAATTCATTTATAAGGTAATCTTTCTAAAGCTGGTATTTGCATTTCATAAAACAAAAGAAACAGAAATTAAAAACAACATTGCAGTGTTTACGTAGGGTAAATGCACCAGTGGATCGCCAGTTAAGAAAAATTGTCAAATTAAACTACAAAAAATACAAGATAAAAGAAAAATATCTTTTATGCCATTCTTAGACACTAACACGTTTAAATTTTGTTTACCAATTATTGTTATTTATTCATATTTATTTGAGGAAAAATATGAAAACGTACCAGAGATGATGTCCATATTACAACAGTGAAATGACCACCTCATTAACCTTTTCAGGTAATAGGGCACATATCAGGCCAGATAATAAAAATATATTTTTAATTTTTAACCACAATATAATTGTTTTGTTATAATCCGAAGATATACCATATCTAATAAATTAGCTTAAATAATATAAAAATAACAGTTTGAGTTAAATTGACTCTTTCAAAAACGTAAAAATGCAAATGTTTCAAAAAAATTTTTTTACATTTTTGACGTTTTTAATGTCAAATAAGACTTTTTATATAAAAAAAACTTTTTGTCAAAGCTTGTTATGATGTGTGCATGAAGAGGTTAATGTTGGTTTACTAATAAAATTTACACAAAACGTTTAACTCTTTAAATGACATAAATTTTATCAAAACAATCATAACTAATTTGACAAAATTCTAACCATGTTCTCTCTTTGTTGATGTCAGTTTTTTTATTTACTGTCAAAGAATTCACAGATACACTTAAAACTGGAAATTTACTAGGGTTTGGTCATTCAGTGGTGCACTTAACCTATGACCGAAATTATTTTCTACTATCAATATTTTGCAATCGTTATTAAGTTATCTGAACTCTTTTCTTTTATTCCCAACGGATACACTAATCTTCGTTAGTGTACAAATCGAATAAAGTTCAGTTTCACTAATATCCGGGAAGAATGTTAGGTCGGATATTTGTTATACTGCGACAGCTCGGTTGTAATAATTCCGGCGATTTAACTGTGTATGAAAAAAAAAATTCAATCAACACGGAGGAAAGAAATTTAATTGCTGGTTCCATGACGAGCCTTTTCTTCCTTTTTTTTTTCTTCTCTCTCTCTCTCTCTCTCTCTCTCTCT
>JAAMPD010000391.1:54882-69474 GCA_025266255.1 Trissolcus basalis | reverse complement strand
TCCTGGAATCATAGCCAAACCATTTCGTCGCATCAATTAATATTCAACTTTAATCAACTGGAAAAAAAAGAGCGAGGCAAAAAAAGACATTTTAGAAAAAACAGTCACAAAAAAATAGGTTCGTAGAATAAACAATTTGGACGAGAAATTGATTGGAATTTTCAATTTTGGTTACAATTTAATTGTGAGGTCAAATGTACATAATTATCATTTATTTTTCGGCTTCATGATATTCAACCAGAAATGACAAATAATTCAAAAGGATGAAAAATTGTCTGATGATTATCAAATGTCCGGCGGGTTAGTTAATTAGTAGGTCATGACTGTGTTCATATTTGGCGCACTGGCTTGCATCTGCATAAGGATGAGTACCGATATAATGAAATAGAAGTGATTTATTAACATTATCGCAAGTTAGTAGTGCGCCTAAACTGCACAACTCTTGACATTGCTCATGTTTCGTAGATTATTTACGTTACATTTTAAATCTGCCCGTCTGGCATAAAACTTTTGCAATTACGCTAACGTATTATATTTACATGAATGGGTTTTCAACATTTTCACGCTTTCGCGATTAGACTTAATTTTTGAACTTTGGGATTGTTTAAGATGTAATTATATTTTGAGATGAAAAATCCCAGTTTCAGATGAAAGTTACACGCACACGCGAACAAAAATGGAAAACAGAGTAGTCGCTTGGTATAAGCCAAAGCATCCACATATATACGGCTTACATACCAATTTAATCACAAAATTTTGTAAACTATTTAGCAGTCAACTAGTTTACGAAGTTCGCAATCACGCGATTAATAAATGATTATTAAATAACATAGTAATTCGAACTATCCAGCAATGTATGAGACAGAGGGAACATTTTACGTCGGAAATTGGAAATTTGATTTATAGCAATGTTTCAACCTTTATTTGACATTATCTATTACTCATAGATGGAAATTCGAACAAGGAAAGAGGTAATTACATCGCATTTAACAAGGGATTAAGACTGTTCAGCACAGTCTATCTCGTATAATAACAATTTTTTTTCAATCAATAAAATCAAGATTGAGGAGCGAAAGAAATTGAACAATTCAATTTTTTCGAAAGAATAATTTGTCTCAAATCTCCGAATCGTTTTGAATAATTAAACTTGATATTTTTTTTCGTCAGTCGGTTTTGATCTAGGTTTAAAAACGCGGGATCAAAGTATATCAAGGTATAAAGCAAAGAGATTTCGAGTGGATCTTTGAATTTGTTTCTTTTCATTCATAATTATTTAGTGCTTCGGCGAGGTACAGATAATCCGATTCTAACTTAATGTGCAGAAGGAAAATGTATATATTTTATGAAAAGATTAATGATTGCATCCCCTTCGAATAAGGAAATCAGGTTAAACATTATCAAGATTTAATTTGCGGATCGATTGTACTTGAACGAAAATTTTTTTTTTCGTCCGTAATATTTGGTATAATTATTTATGCATCGCGATGAGAATTTTATGATATGCCAAGTTTTTATTTCACACGGCGACGATAATTTTGCTATTTTTAGACGTCTAATATGTTATAAATTTTGAACCTGAGTTTGACAAGCGGAATGTCTGTATTAAGCCGTAAAGATCGATTATTTCATATATACGGCGCGTTTGACAAAAGAAGTTATTAGTTATAAGGAAAATCAAGAGATCCACCCCGTATAAGGAGATTTTAATAAAAATTGAATTTTACGATCTTATTTTATTCGTTTAATCAAAATTTTTCCCTTTTTTTTCGTCATTGAATAATAAAAATCAACGACTTTTTAAAATGAATTCTACGAAAAGAATAGAATTCTATCGATTGATTTCCGCTTGATGGGGATGAATTTATAAATGTGACCTTCTTGATTAACCAAATGATTAACTGTAGTGCTTCCCTAAATGAGCTGTATCAAATTGTATATGGTCGTTCAAATTGGGGTTGACTCTCGAAAACAGGGGGGAAAAAGTTTTGCGTAACAAATCAAATGCATGCACATGTGTTTCTACGTAAAAGGGAAATAAAATTAAATAAAAACGGGGGAGAATTATTTGATTGTACTTCGATCGACGTTCCGTAATAGTTACACCGAATTATTTAACTTTCTTTGATTCTTATTTGCCTTCGTTCTTTGATCAGAAAACAGAGGCGAATTTTCGATTTTCATAATACGTAAATTAAATGGCCAAACAAAATAATTATCGTATTATATGAATTCCTGTTAATCCCGAAGTAATTTTATTAGTTTAGTGAGAACGAATTTAATAGAATTTTAATTGCATTTTCAGTCTTTATGCGTTGTGTTTGCCGTTGTTATTATTTTTTGATAAAAAATTGCAATTTAATCATGAAACATCTGTTGAATTTCAAGCGGCACGGTGCGTTTCTAATCAAACGATAAGAGTTTGTCAAGAAGTTTGAAAGAGTGAAAATTGATGCACGCAATATTACTTCGGCATAAAAAAATGAAATAAGAAAGAAAAAAGTAGAAGGAATAAGTTGCACATTTTATTTTTTCGTGTTGTTAACACTCTCTCGAAACGGATAGGAAAACTTACGGTCTGGCACAGCGTGACTCGTCATCAGAAAGTTGACACATGCGGCTCCGGTGCCGTGACCAATCAGCGTTACATTTCCAGGATCACCACCAAAGTAAGCAATATTTTCTTGAACCCAGTGTAAAGCGGCAATTTGGTCCATCAGGCCATAATTTGCCGGCGAACGTAAATGCGAGTTGGTGTTTGCGTTTAGGAAACCTGCGCACAAAAAATTAAAACACACCCTTTAATTACAGAAATTCGTAGACGTTGCAAAAATAGCCTGTCTCTGTTTCTCCACGGTTTGTCCAAGGCGGAAAAAAAAATCTTTAGAATGAAACAAAACAACGTTCATCGGATTACAATTCATAATTCAGGATACTTTTTTGAAATTACAAAATGTTGCATAATGAATCACATACGTAATTAAGTTTGGTTCATTACGTTAATCAGACATTGTTGAGGTGAATTGAGCACTGCTTGGGTATTCACATTTTTCTTCTCGAGTTCCTCTTTTTGAACAAAACTAGTTTATCATACTCTTTTACGGTCGAATACAGTATCAAATGAATGGCCTTTTGTTTAAAAAAACATTACACAAATTGGAAGTTGATATTTCCCTATAATTCCGAGGCTGATTGACTTTGGAATAATCGACGGAGCTTTAAATGTAGTTATTGATTGCGTTTTGTCGTTGCGTCTGTGCATGTTTGTATAATCTCTTTGAATCAAGTATTAAAAAGTGTTTTGAATATCAATTATCGTTTCATAACAGAATTAACGGATATGATTATAAAAGTACCCCGAATGAACGACGCAAAATGAAGTCAAGAATTTACTTAAGGGAAAGAGAAAAGAACCGATTATAATGAGTTTCCTATTAGATGTAGTTGCTCTCGTTGCTAAGCAACTGGTAGCTTGAACTTTCGACCCCCCTGGTTTTAGTGCACAACTTTCTTCGGCCTTTCTTAAATAATCTTTTAACCTTCCCACTTACAATAACATATACCATCCCAACACATACAACGAATTTGTAAAAATACACACAAAATATATAACGAGAGATTCAAAAACAGCTACCGCCCAGTTTGTTTTGAACTTTGCAAAAATGAACGATAAACGCAATTTTATATAATGAGCCAGTATGTCAGAGCCCGCCTGAAACGTATATCGATTTGACGTTTAAGTTCATTTCACGTTTTGCGAACGTTTTTCCGACGTTGGTGCTATTTTTATTGGCGTCGAATAAATGTCCTTGCACAAGGGGGAAATGTGCAAATCTAGCAAATCAGAGAGGAAAAAAAAAAGTTGGTCGCGTCGGTGAATGAAAGCCGCCCGTATAATTTTTTTCGACCATTTTTTCTTTTTTGTTTTTTTTTTCGGTTAAGAACTTTTTTATTTTATTTGTGACTAGAAAAATTTATCGCGATGCAAAGTGTAAAACGCGTTTAAAACTGAAGGAGTATTTATGAAAGCCTATAACTTACCCAACACGCCTAGTCTGTAGTTTATGGTGACAACCACGACACCGCCATAGCTAGCGAGAACACTTCCGTCATAGGGGTTTCCGCTATTCCATTCGTAACTCTCGCCATGGACAAACACGATTACTGGATATCTTCTGTTACCGCTATCCCTGGATCCAGCTGCGATCATTTATTTGTGTTAGACAATTGCAAATTTCAAATAAATTGAAACAATGAATTATAACGCTAGTCAAGGAAAATCCGACTCAAATTTTCCGCTTCGGCTCATTTTTCTACGTACGAATAATTATTGCCGCAATCGTTGACGTTTTGAGTGATACCATGTGTTAAACAAATATTAACAAGGGAAAGAACGTGTCTGCAGTCAGACAGAGAAACCGGTTTAATATTTTCTAACAAAATTTTGCTTGACAAAATTTTGAAACTCACTTAGGAAATTAAAACTGAATTCACTTACTGTTATTTCAAAATTACGTCTTAATTAGATTTTCAGTGTAAAATTGTTTTTACATTATACCACGGAGCTCTTTTTTTTTGCATAGAAAAAGGAAAATAATTACTCATTTTTACAGCACAGACATGAAGGAAAAACTTTAACTAAATGCTAAAGTCATTCAGTTTACAACGAAGCAGACAGTTTAGTGTCAAAATCCAAAACTGGCAAATAACATAAATTAATCGCTGAACATGTTAAGGGAGGTTCTGCACGTCCGACGACTAAGCTTGTCTATCTCGCGTACTTGATTTTTTTGAATAATAAAGAAGCGAATAATATCAGAAAGTGGAAACGAAAAAAAAAAGTCTACATTATTCAGCGGGTAGAAACATGTGTTTACAAGAAAATAAAAAAACATAAAAGCGTTTAAAAAATGGGCTATACACAATTTTTGTTTTTCTTTACCAGATGTTTGTTTAACACTAGAAGTAAAAGAGTGTTCCTTTGTCGGCATGAAATATTTATAGAAAAATTCAATGTTCGACGAAATTGCTTAAAATTGTTCGACTCTTACTCTTAACTTTACTAACTCAACTTAAAACGAGAGTTGTTACCTAAAAATCGTTCATGTAAAAATGTAATTATAGTTTGTAAATTCCCCGATTTCGTTCTTGTCAAGTTTTGTGTGTACAATAAATAATTAATTAACACTTCACCACAGTTGTAATAATTAAATAAAGCTGTATAATTCATAGGACTTGATATGATTAATTAATTTACTATGAACAACTGTGAAATAAAACTGTGAAGCTTTTATTCGGTTCGTTAAAATTGTAGTTCATCAATGGAAAATCAAATCAACATTTTACAGCGCCGATAAAAAATTGTTGAAAAAAAATGGACAAAAATATCACAATGGTTATGGATAGATTTTTATTAAAAAGAGAATGAAAAAGAAAACGAACTGACAAATTGTAATCTCGGGGGACAAATTTTTCGGGCCCCCTGGTATTGAAATTTGAACGGAAAACGATAACAATGAGCGCGACGAAAATTATTTGAAAAAAAAAAGAACTATAATTCATCAAGATATAGCCGTATAGATTTGTATATTAAGTCAACTGGCATCATTCGACAGTACCAACGGAAAGCTGCATTTTCCAAGTCGTTGGCGCTTTTGCAGCGACGGATAATCGCTCCTTAGATCTAGGGGATTACATATAGCGATGACATTTTTTATCTTACTAAGGTATATCTGGACAGAATTATAGAGCGAAATAATTCTTTTACAAATAAAAATAGACAAAAAAGGAGCGTGGAGGATACGCGTATGCTTGAATAAATACCGAAAAATGTTTTTTCTGTCTGCGATTCAGCGAGATATCACATCTACTCGTTCGTTTCTTTTTTTTTTATAAACATTTCTTAGTTGGAAACAAAAAGCGAGTGGGTATAGAGCGATCTATCACGACTCGTGTAAAAAGAAACAGATGGTGCACCTATGCTGACATGTGGGCCATCATATTTATGGCAACGTTTACAGTCGGGTGGTTTGGCAAAATTATAATTCATTCTCGGCGCCATAATCGGCAAATGAATATAATGACGACAAAGTTGTTATGATACATGCTCCCCAGTCAAATGAATACATGTGTGTCATTAGAACATATTTCATTTATGTTGGGAAAGTCCTGCTTACCTATGTAAATTCTATATAACTGTCGGATACAGTGACAACGTTGTATGCTGTTACTTCTCTAACCGAATGTCAACCACACCTTACGCCGTATCAGTTCTCATTAAACGTACTACAGTCATAGGTGTATCCGTGTTTCAAATGTTAAAAAACAATTTTTTTGTCGCCCCGCTCGCACAAATGCCACGCTTGTGTTATTTGTTCTGTTAAGAAGTCACTCGAGGAATTTGAAGATCGATTTTTCAATACGTATTTAGCGAGTTCGAGCACACCGAGTTAAAGACCTGATTGTCAAGCACACTCAAGCGTAAATTATGAAATCAAAGTTTATAACTTACGCTTATTTGCGGAATGATGTATAAGCGGGGGAAAAGTTATTGAAATCGTGCGAATTAATTTTGCGTGGCTAACCGTGCCTTATTGGCGCGCAAAGAAAATTTAAATAATTGAATTGTAGTGTGGTGGTTACGATTTAATTCGTGTCAACTTTGTTCCTTCCTCCCCAGGCATTACTGCGAATTATTGTTCGCTTTTGCAGTATTTGTAAGGAGCTGCAACTGGGGGGACAGAGGGGGGCGGGGGATGAAATAAACTGTAATGAAATCGTGCAAACTTACAGAGTAAAGTTTGTCATGATCGATTTACTTTACAGGGTATAAACGATATCTTCTGAGGATAAAGTTTTAAAAGAAAGTAATCTGAAGGGTAACATAAAGATAAGTTACAGTAAGGAAACAATTTATTGAATTTAATGGTGATACAAAATATGTTTTTCTTTCATTTTGTGTTTAACTTTTGCACGAATTCGCCTTGCAAAAAAAAAGCGCGCGTCCAAAACCCGTACGAAAAATTTTGAAGTTCTCTGATTTCCCTTCTTTCTTTCTTAATTTTTTTTTTTTTTTTTTTTTTTGACAATCATTTTGTTACGGCATTTCATTTTCGAAATTCTCATATATTCTCATTCTCTGGTATGCATTATATGTAAATCTATTTATGAAGCTGTCTTTTGTTCGACGATTACACAACAACGATTGTACGGAATGAAAAAATGTTCTGTAAAAAGTCTGTGGACTAGAACAAAGAGTTGTCGACTAACAGCCTTTATATTGAATTTCCCGCGAGTACTTTTGAGGCTGTACATTTCTTGAAAATTGTACGGGTGAAATTTCGACATAGGTGGTAATTTCTCGCCGGCGATTTTTAAAATTGAAAATTTATTCAGAGTACGAGTTTCAACGTAGGGCGAAAAGCGCGTTGCCCGCGGGTTCATTTGTCCTCGGACCCCCCCGGGTATGTCCCATTCTTTGAAACTGGGGCTGCATTTTTAAAATTGTCTTACACATTTGACATCAATATTATTAATTAATTGATCAAAAATGTGAGATGTATATGCATGTCTGTGACAGTACTCCGGGGAAATGATGTGTGATGCATTATGCAGCAGTGCATAAGTGATCCTCGTATATCGTCAGTTATGATGATATCATATCACTAGTCCACGAACTGGTACATTGGTCCTACATGTCCAAAAGAGTTCAATTTTGCCGATACAAATTTTACATCGCAAGGATGAATTTAATACACCTGACGTCGGGTCACATACAATCGCACCAAAATCCTCACCAAAAACTTGCGAGGAGAAAAAAAAGAAGCGAGAGAACTTTGAAGAAGGAAAAAATAATAACTAAAATAAGTGCTCAAATTAATTGGTGATTACACAAATTTGGTTCGCTTGACTGCTCACGTATGAAAGTTTTCATGCCAACCCTCAGAGAGGCGGTTCAAATTAAAACCCAACGAAACATTACAGAAACGTGATTTATAGGTACTTAGAATGAACAACTGCTATTCCGAGTGATTGAATTCTCCAATGAAAGCCCGACTTTCAGCATCAAAAACCGATTGAATTTAATGAAAAGCATTTTGATTCAATTAGAAAAGTATAATCATATAAGCCTCTTTTGGTTAATATGTTTGACGCGTGCGCTTTTTACCCCGGCACATGCGCGACCATATTCCCAAGCACGAGACGTAAGCATGTTTCTCTCATCATCTCCGCGTCAAAACGTGCACAAATTTTTATCACAACAACGATCCTTCCTCGCGTCTTCGTTCAGCATTAACCGCGCACCCGACGCCCTCCCCCGACTCCGCTACAACTTTACATCACAAATTATACACGATTTGCATTTTTGCATCACTGCATAATTCATTTTGCCAACTTTTTATTGCGGCAAATTGATCAGCAGGGGGACCGGGGTGGGGGCTAAGTCGTGGAGGGGGTGCAAGTTGGAAAAACATCTTTCGGGGAGCTGAAAAAGACATCGGCCGGGTGATTATTTATATATCGCCCATACGCTCGGATACGTGCGCCCGATCTGCATCTCTTTTTACATGCATGGGACGTAAATTCACATGCACGTCCCGATAAGGGACGTGAAATAAATATTTACCTTGAACCGGGGCGTAGATGTTCAAGTAGAGGCAGTCCTCGCTTTGGTTTTGCAAATAGGGCAATAACCGTTTCAAGTAGTCCATCCGTCCGGTTGGCATTTTGTCGGTCAGTTGCGGGAACCTCTGCGGGCACACCGGGCCGAACTTGTCAGCTTTTTTAATTCCATGCCAGAGCGCGCCGCTCACTGGTGGCATAAATCGAAGGGAGCCGATCGGCGGCGACGCGTAGGGTATCCCGCGGAACACCTCGACGCTCTCCAAATTGCGCCCCAAGGTCACAATGATCCCGGACAGTTCGCCGTACTTGGTACGCACGATGCGCGACGTCAACTCGCCATTCGCCAGCGTGATGACCGTGCCAAGCAGGAGCACGCACCTCGCCGACGCCGCTGTCATCTTCATTTTTCACGAGTCCCGTCAGTAATTCTTTTGTCGTGACTTCCATCCGGTCATATTTATCTTTTTTGTCAAGCGCGCGAGCGTATCCCCCGCTCCTTCCGATGCGTTTGTCATCGGCACAATTTACGTCCGATTCAAAACAATGGGCAAACCACCGCGGTTCCTTTCAATTCTTTCAACTCCATTTTGCAACATTTAGTTTACCAAAATCCGATCTGTCCGTGACTCTTTCGCACAACGGATTAGCACAAAATCCATAATAGTTCAGGCTCCAGCGGGTCGACGACCCAACTTATTCATACAATCACATCATCGTACTTAATTCATCCCGAACGAGGGCCAAACGCAAACCTGACGGAAAAACTTGACGGTACTGGGTTTTAAACATTGCGACATCGCGTGAAAACGTCCCGGCTTCGTAGAACAATGAGACGGGGGATGATTAGTTGCCTGTGACAAAATTTGCTGGATAAAAGTTCTCCGGCTGGGTGCAATTTTTTTCTCCGCCGATGTTCTTTTTTTTTCCTGCTTTCTCTCTTTGGCCGTCTCTATCGTTTTCTTTACAAAAGTGGTGATGAAAATTGAGATTGAAGGAGGGAACGAAAAATTGGATGAAAAAAAATGGAAGGTTTATCTGATTTCCGTTAAGGTTGAGGTACAAATTGAATCACGGAAAGTACACTGTAGAGCCATACTTTAAATCACTGGGTCACACTAGACTGCCAGTTATTCTCTCGCTGTAGCCACGAACTGTCGACACAGACAACTGCATGATCGAGGTGCGAATAAATATGCGAACCTGCCGAGACACCGAGGATAAAATGGACCCGAGGTAACAAGTTAATATTCACAAGACACCGGCATAAAACGGTCAATATCGTTTACACGATATGAAGTTATCGTGACTTCGACCTCCGACAAACTGGCTTCTCGAGAGAAGAAATACGACGAGTTGCGCATGCTTTCGCTCTGGGTCAGAATTGGTAGCTGCGATTATGCGTAAGGGCGGAAGTTCTACAATGCCCGGTCGATACGGCAGATACTACTTGCTCCGGCTGACTATTCGCTCACCTACTACTGAAAATGGTTCGGGTCTAAGATCAATCGATTTTATCACGCGAACATTAACAATTACTTTTTAAACTATATCTTAGTTTCAATTTGTTGTCGAATCAATAACTGTCTTGATTTTGCAACAAAAAAAGGAATAACAACTTTTTCTAACTCGGATTGGAACAAGGAATCATATCTTGCTCTGGCAATCTAGACTATTTTTTTTGGGGATTCCTGCAGGACTGTGATGAAATATAAAATGCAAAGAGAGACGTCAATTATAATATTCATTAGTTTTTATTGATCATCATTTGAGGAATCAATTACTAAATTGTACGGTTCGCTTGCATAATTTACATGTATGAAAACAATGAAAGTCTTGTATTGTCTGAACTAATGATCTAAAATGTAAACTGCACAGGTATCAAAACTCGTAGTTTGTATCTTAATATCTTAGGTAAAAAAACGGTTGCATTAAAATTAACAACATCTTTTAAGTCACTTCCCGTTGCAAATCGATATATAATTTCTCAAGCGCTGATATGTGTTCATAAAAATACTACCTATTCAGGATTTTTATCGAAAGTGATATCTTTTCACAGACTAAGTTTCGAAGGCATTATCAGAGGTCGTTTTGTCAGTTTGTTTGAGTATTATGTAGGCTGAAAAAAGCACGTCGTGTTGCTCATATCTTGTTCGAATGTTGTACTTATGATACTTATGACTTACAATACTTTAGCCGATTGAAGTCTCTTGAAATATGCGACGTTCCAAAAACTATTGACATGTATTTGCAATTGTTATTATTGATTGTGCCAAGTGTTTGTTTATTTTTCGCAAACACAAAAGATTCAATAACGAGGCTGATCGTGTCTTTTTTTCCGAGAGTATAATAACGTTACAATAATTTAAGTTTAAACTTTAAGTATTTGGTCGTTTGAGCCCTGTGGCATACAGTGCCGGGAAAATCCCCACAACTTATCAACTGAAACTGATACATTTTACAGAGTTCGTTAACATTTATCTTATAACTATCATCAATACTCCATTGTAAATTAAAATTATAATCCCGGTTAGCTCAAGCAAATCTAGACAATAGTTTACAATTCATTGTTAATCTTAACGCACTCATTGATTTTGTGTCATTGCTAGTGTGTCATCATCAACAAATCCGCCATCACCTTAAACTACAAATTCTATCTTACATGCAATTTTCGTCACCCTTACAGCTTGAAGATATAAATACGACGTAATCCATGATGACATAATACCACTGGCGATTGATCAAATGATTCAATAATATTTTTTCATTCAACTACTTCAACTCATAAATGAATTTCAAATAAATAATTCCAATAAGTTACTGACATAATTTTGAATAGTTATAATTTAGTTCGCATAAATAAAATTATCACAACCAAACGCTACAGCTAAAGTAATCACATGTAAATCCAGCAGTATTAAAATCAATGGCATCTTCTATCATATCACTTTGACAAATTTTCGTTCTCGGAAAGTTTGTGATTTACATTACAACTGTTTTCCCTACTAAATGCATATCGGTCTCCAAATAATTACAATACTACTCAAACGATACATTTAACTTTACACAAATCATATAACTTAATTTCGAAACAACATTTATTTATTATTCATTAGTACCATTATATTCAACTGGAATAAATTCCCACCTAAGAATAGAATATAATCTTAAATAAGATGTGCTACAAAAATGAGCATTACAGAGGAAATGATGTAATATCATTCAATTGAGAATCGACATATAATCACAGAAAAGAAACAGTAAAACTCAAAAATATATAACTCTTATCAATTTGTTACAATGCGATGTTTCAACGAGTTTCAGTAATTATCATTTGCCCATATCTACACTAGCTCGAATGTTATTAACATATCTATTGTATTATATAATATTCCAAACAGTTATTTGTTTCAGATTGATAAAAAAAATTGTAAGTTAAATTTACATGATTTATAGTTTCATATAAAATTAGACATTTTTCATCAGGCAAACAGTGTGTTTTGTTGCAAAGTTAATTTTTTTGTACACATTTTTTGTTCTGTTGATTATACAGGGACGGAAACAATCTATTATGTAAAAATAGAACATTATGGTATATCGTGTTATTTTGTAGATTATTATTGTTAAGTACAAACTCTGCTTTTCTACTTCCGTATAAATTTATGCATGTTTTTTTGTTTGTGTTTCATTTTATTCTGCAGTTTCCGTCCATATTTCATCGTACGTAATATCAGCACCAGTATTTTTATTGTTTATCTTCGTTCTGTGAAATTGATGAATTTGTGTTTATCTGTTACGTATAATTTATTAGACTCGATATATTTCATTATGAACATTGTACAAACTTGAAAGAAAAGAAGACGAAGAAGAGTATTAAAATAGATTACATTTATGCAAAAATAATGTGCATCTTTGGAATTGTTTTATAGAGATTGATCATCGATGGAACGACCATTTTTATTCCACCTTTTATTTGATTTTTACACAGGTTCATTTTCAAGTGTTCGTTATTATCAATTATTTATTGCTCTCTCTCTTCGAATTATTTGTTCTGTAATTTAGTGACATTCGTTTACAGAAAATATATATTTCCGATATAATAAACAAAATAAAACAATTATTATTCAAAATTAAAGTCCCGTTTTAATTTGATATGAAAATCAAGTTTGAAAATAAAGTCTTTGCTCTGCAAAACACTTTGTTGAATTATGTAGAGATCAGGCTAATCAACAAAGTCTCTACGTTCATCATTCTCGCGTACCAACCCTAAAATGACGATCGTCGATAAAAGTAACGCATCAAACTGGCAATTAGAGATTGCTAATCCTAAAACTGTCAATAATATTAATCATTATAGACCAATGTTGAATAGTCTTTCGTTCCGAGTATTCAATTGCAATGTGAGATCTGTATCAAAGTCCGTGTGGCAAGCAGCACAACCTCTCGAGAGTCTCAAACAGACGTTTCCGAGCTAAGCCTAAGCAAAAATTTGTTCGACTTAGGATGAGCCAGCTGTTCATTAAGAGTGAACTGTGGCAAGCTATAGACAGTGCAAAGCAGAGCGACTTCGCCCTGACGAAGTTGAAACTCGCCTCCGTTTTTTAGGGGTCGCGAGGGAAGTTCCCCCTCGCAAATCAGGGCCCAATGGTGCGACCGCTTTTGTCGTTCCTTCTCGTTCGCCAGCACCGGGCTGGCGCTGAAGAAAGGCTCGAGGAAGGCCCGGGGCGTCGCATCCTGGGCAAGGCAGCGCGCGAGTCGTCCGAGGATCGACTCGACCGAATGACGCGGCTGCTGGCGCGTCACTCGCAGGTACTTTTGCAAGGCTCGGGCCATCGACGGGAAGACCGCTTGCGCCGCCTCCATGGGGTCCATGGGTCCCGGACTCGGCACAGCTTCCGTCTCGGAATGCATCCTTTTGATGTGCGCGAACGCCTCCTCCGTGGCAGTGACCAGTCGCGCTCGGCGCTTTCGCACGCGCCGCTCGTAATCGTGCTCCTCGTAGAAGCGCTCGTTGTGACTCGAGTCCCGGCGTCTGGCCTGCACGGCGAGCACCGCCCGGTCTCCGTCACCGCTCCTTGGTGCGCTGCCGCTTACACTACCGCCGTCCACGTCGTAAAACTTAAAACTCGATGGTTTGCGACCTGATTTTGATACCGGCAGTCGCTCCAGATATGGATTGTAGATTGGAAATTCCGTGTAGTAATGCTCCAATACCCAAACAGCTGCTCGCTGAATTGACAACTGTCCGATCGCGTATGACCGTGATTCCCCATCTGGTGACCGTATTACCTGAAAAACAAAATGAACATGTTTATTTAGCAACTTTCAAAACGCGTCTCTTGCGTGTGTTTCTATTTTGTTTTTCAAAAGTTTTGCGTCACTCGAGTCTCCCTTTCATCGTTTGGGTAAAACCAATTTTATTGCTCGGATAAAAAAGTTGTTTCACATTCTTTGATAATACGAACCTTGATATAAAAAGCCGGTTGCAAATGACGAAGTTCTATTAACAGAACGGCTACGTAGTGTATGAACAATAGGGTGTTGGTAAAAGTACCCGCATAGATGACCAAACTTCTGTACTCCATTATCTCTCCATTAGCTACAATCTTGGCGCTTTCGGTAATCTGAAAATTATATTCAGGCATTACTATTAATTAATTAATTTCAAACAGGAACATTGAATTTATCCTGACACTTGCAAGGTAGTTCTGCTATCGCGAAACGTCCGTTTTTAGACAACGAATAAAAAGGTTTGCTCCAATTCAATACATGATATTGAATCAATGTTATCCATCATACAATTAAACTGATATTTCTACGTTTCATTTGCATTTGACAATCTCGTTTATATTCATCAGTGTCAACATTTTCTTTCTTTTGAAAAATGGTTCTCACAAAAAAAAAAAATAAAAAATTAAACGAGAGAGAGAGTAGGTAAAGAAAAACGTATTAGTTTGGTGAGAGACTAATTAC
>JAAMPD010000391.1:0-54865 GCA_025266255.1 Trissolcus basalis | reverse complement strand
TGTTTCCCAAAAAAAAAAAAAAAAAAAATTAAAAACGAGAGAGAGATAGGTAAGAAAAAACGATATTTGGTGAGAGCAATTCAATTAAGGAAGTCGAACAAAGGTTGCACGTATCAAATTGTAATTAGGAAATGATGTGGATGATTATATATACCTGAACGATATAAAAAAGCCAAAAAGTACAGACGCAAATTGTTGTTAATACGAGAACGGCCGCTCTGAAGAAGAATATCCGTGGCAGGGAGGCGTTGCGTGGTCGTAAAAAGAGCGCCCAACATCCCACAGCGAGAAGTACAAGTTTAAACGCTAAACCTAGTAATTGACCTTTGCATTCGATATTGCATGTTGTGAGCTGCAGCCTCTGCTGTATCGTCATCCCGATTAAATTCTCCGGAAAGAACCCGAGTTTGGGCATCAGGACCATGGCGATTGGGCTCAAAAACGCCACGGCCACAAGAACCGCAGATATCGCCAAGCCGAAATAGCGGTGACAAGTAAACCCAAACGACCGGTCGCTGTCGTGTGGCCAGTTGCTCACGTCCTCGCTCGACTCTGAACGGTCAGAAGTGTTGCCCGTCACGGCCGTAGTGTTCTCGCCCCAGTTCTCGTCCTGGGGCAGGATCTGCACCTCGATCACTTCCTGGCCCATGTTGTCCACGTTGTCGCTGCCACCTCGCACGTTCACTGTCGTTTGAAATGGAGCCATTTCGTTGGTCTCCAAGTTTTGACGCTCCTTCTTTTGACTCCTTCCGCTGCAATTGTTCCTACAAACCATTCCACAATTATAATCACTCGCTTTTTTTCCCTACACGATACTCCTAAATTTAATAGTTAAAAATAAAATACGAAAAAAAGAACATTGAAACTAACACTCTGCGTGAAAGGTCAGCCAAAATGAAATTACGAATTTTGATGAATATTGAAAGTTTCAGATTTCAATATTCATGCGATTTCATTTTTATTCAATTTTGTTATCAATTATTTTTTTTAATAGTTTAGAACAATTAGATTTCATCCGTCCAAATTCGTTTGGACTGCGAAATTTTTGAGTAAACATTAGTTTGCTTTTATTTCATGATAGTTTATTTTTACAAATATTTGTTTTATTAATTGTTTGAGGGAAATAAAAAGTGTAAAAAATAGTGTGAGTGTTCAATTTTTGATGGTGTTTGTGTTTCCCATTGACCGATTTTTGGGACCCATGAAAGGAATAGAAAAATGATTTTGTTTTCACATTAAATCGTAAGTGTTTCGTCGGAAGTGATTGTTTTAGTAATTTGCAATACTGGTCCTGATTCGACTCGAGCGAGTTCAAATCAGCTCGAGTTTCAGACAATTATATGTGTATCACGCGATACAGAGGATCTAACTACCTGCTCGGTTCGTTTTCGCTACACTCAGACCGGCTACAAAAAACCCGAAGAACAAAACTCTGTAATTTGATGGAACTATGATTCGAAATATTTGAAAAGGAACGAAAGGGAACGTATTTTTTTTTACGAAAGTGGCTGCTTTTATAATATCACTTTTTGTCTATCTTTAATAACACGAAATTATAACAAAATTATAACAAAATTATAACATATTGTAACAAAAAAAAAATAATAAAATAAAATAAAAAATAATAAAAAAAATAAACAAAAAAAAAAAGTTTTTTTTTTCATAGACTTTACTGATCACTTGTTTGATATTATCAATAACCTGGTTCACGCCGGATCAGACGCAAAGATAATTCACGGCTTAAGAAACCAAAAAATTAACACATAATCAACATAGAAAGTATCCTTAATAACTACTAATATATTCACGCGTTTCAGATTTAGATTTTTTGATAGCCTTCATTGATAACTCTATTTCACCGGGAAGAAAAAAGAAATTTCTCTATGCATCTATAATACTTCATACCAAATTTTTGCAAACAAAATTTAAAAAAAATAAAATAAAATAAGTAAAATCACTGGTCGAACACAAACAAATATTTGCATACAAAAACGTTCATTGCAAATATTTTTTTGCAATAAAAATTAAAAAGAAAAACCTCGTCAAAGAAAAATCGTTTTTCAAAAAAACGGTTTTTCGTGAATTTTGCTCGTACAATATTTGTTTATAAAAAATCGGAATTCTAATGAAATTCACAAGGGACTTTTGCATTCAACGAGTGTGTAAATATTTGACCAAATAATTATCCAAACTTTGCGCAAACTTTGTTGGAAAATCTCATCAAAATGCATGCTTGGCAAATTGCAAAGTTTCTCATTACGCTTTTTCGACGGTCGGATCGAAAACATTATCCTGGGGCTCGTACGGCAATAAATCCCGGAGATGAAGGTTGCTAGACGTAATGCAAAAGGTGTACCTGTTAGACCTGTGCGAATATTGTCGATGGTGAGTTTTGTTTGCGTGCGAGCGGTGGTTTTTCAAGGATCCCTTGTTGCTGTGCTCGCTGGCGGCGGACCTGACGCTGGCCGTCTCCATAGCCCGGCACGGGAGACTGGGCCACGACGACCCAAAACGCACATGCCACCGATGACCCCGAGCGACGCAAGCCGGCCCGACAGACACACGTCAAACGCGCCGAACGACGCGCTGCTCTGCACTCGCGCGCGCTACCTTCTCGCCGCCGACATTTCCCACGCGGCGTTTGACATTCACGATACAATCGAACCACCTCACTCACATCCCAAGGTCGCCCGTGCCGATTCGGCCTGGACGCTTATCAACAAACCGATAAACGCACAATGACAAGCCACGGCGTTGTTTGCTCGGATTCCCACACACTTCACCCCTTTGCCACTTTGATGTACATTCCAACAACCCGTTATAGATGTTCTGAAACCTGCTCGAATTCATTTCAGGTTCACGCGATTCTTCATTTACTTCTTCTTTTTTTTCCTTTTTTCGTTCTCCCTCCACTCCAATCGCGGCTCACTCGCGGGACAACCGCCGACGAATTCTCAGCCCTGGACGATTTTCAAGCCGCGCACCATTTTTTCGGACAAGTTTCAAAAAGTTCCCATTCAAAATACACTTTTTTTCGCCGCGATTTTTGATTAATTATTCATCGAGAGTGCTTGCGTCCTTGTTTGATGTTGTTTACCGTAAGGGATATCAAAGTTGATGTGTCGATGCGGCAAGCAGTAATGCGTATCAGAACGCGACACTTGCGATAGCGCTTAAGGTTATACTTAAGGATCGTCGCGAAACGCAGAAGCCCCGTGTGCCGAACGGTAGGACGCTCTGTCTCGCTCGGACTCGCCAAGGAGTAACAGAGGCGAGCAGGAGAAATTCGATACGGTTACTGGGAGTTGCTTCTGTTTCGCCACAGTGACAGCCAATAATGCTCTAGCAAATAACAGGTGCAGGCTTCGATGCGTATGTAAACAAACGGTCCAGTCATTGTGTGCGTGTCTGTCATTTGCACTCGGCCCCTTTGTTTACGCGAAATTGTTTCGCCGCCGATGAAAGACTGTCGGCTTGGATTCAGCGGGTCGCGCCGACACAGCCGTTCGAGCGATCTTTTTTCCCTCGATCACAGCGAAATAATTTCACGTCAAAGGTACATTTTTGTTTTGCTACGTGTTTTGTCCTACTTTGCTTCATTGTTTACAGCAACAATCAAGTGTCAGTTATAAATCAGTTGTTGTGCAAAATCAAGTTTTAGTTTTTTTTTACTGATTCTGCTTTTTGAGGTTAGGTTTTGCAATGAGACTAAACAAGTCCCTATTATTTGCACAGAAATTTGAACTTGAATTTTTTATTTTTTAAATTCTTCCGTTCTTTTAATACTTTTGTCAATTTTGTTAATTTTTAATTTGATTTTTTCTTTGATAATTAATGAAATGTTCAATAATTAAAAAGAAATATTTTTTCGGCGAAATTTTTTGAATTTAAAATAATTTTTTGAATAAATTTTGTTCAATTTTTATATTTTTAATTTGCTTTATTCGTTGATGACTTGTGAAATGTTTTTATTTTCATATTTTTTTGAATTCAAAATAATTTTTTGAATTAATTTCATAATTATGAAATTCATTTAACGTGAGATATTTTAATCTTAAGAAACTTAACAGTTGGAAAAATGTACTTAACATTTGATTCCGCCCGACTCAACTTTCATGTAGAAAAGCTGATGAGGGTTTCATGCATATTAAAAGACGTTGAATATAAAGCAAAGGAGTATGAGAGAACGCTGAGCCCCTCGATTTAAGCGCCATTAAGGCGACACATAAGTACGGCGACGAGAAAAAAAAATGAGTCGCGTACTCATAAGTAGGAGTAAGACGCATGAAAGACCGACATATCACCTTAAACATCTAGACTGAAGAAACCTATCAGAACCGAGGAGCGGAAGAACAAAGTCAAGCAGCTCGACACAGTCAAGACCGTCCACAAAAAAGGTTCTCTGATGTGCGGAAGACGCCGTTCTTGCGTCGCTTATAAAGTTCCGCCAATTATCAATAACAAATGACAACCAGCCGGATGTTTAGAAAAAAAAACAACTTTATTTTTTCCCCTCATCACCCACGTTTAACAAACCACGAACAACAACGTGTTCCATATATTTACATACAATTTAATCTTACAAAATTGTCCTTACAAAATTGTTCTCAACCTTTTCAACTGTACACAGAACAAACTTTTCATACTATTCTTTCATTTTAGGTGACAATTTCATTGACTATTTTTTCTGACAACTGAAGAAATTACAATTCGTATAACAAGCTGAGACTCAACTCAAAACTGCTCTCGAGAAAAAATTTGCAACAGTGGGGAAATCTCTAAGGGAAAATCGTATGAAATTTTCGTCCGTGTGGGCAATCTACAATTTTCGTTTCTTCAGTCGGTGTAGATGATGTCGTAGATGGACCTGGGCAGGTGGTCGCTGAGTAGAACTTGGATTCTCTCCTTGTGGGACACCGGGATGTACCTTCGCATCGGAAAAGTTTTTACAACTCCGTCAATGAGGGCTCTGCAGACGAACGTCAGATCGGCTTGGGGCCCCTGAGTGTACTTCTCCAGGGCCAGCATCTCCTTCTGAAAAAGTTCTTGGCCGTATTCTTTGCGAGTCTTTGGGTCCAGCTGGGTCCACATCTCACGGGCCTGCTCCAGGATCAGGTTGTTGTCCTTGAGCCAAGCGTTGCCTGAAATATACTCTCCGATTTCGACGATCACTACGTTGACGCCCCAGCGGCGCATTTCCAGTCTCAAACAAGCTGCCCATGCTTCTGCTGCAGCCTATAATATGAGACATTAATTAGTTCAATCGATCTGTTATCGGCTTTTGAATTATTATGTAATTATAGTACGATAGTAATTCATCGGCTATCTAAATTATTACGGTTTTGATAATTGTGATGCGAGACGTAAGGTTGCTCACACACAACTTGGAAGTTGTCATTTGACGTGAGCGTGTTAAAACTTGTTTTCTCAAAGGAACGAATATTTTGTATGTGAATATTTTTCACAAATGTGTTCTAAGGAAAGGGACAGAAAAAAAAATTGGTTTACCTTGCCAGCGCAGTAAATACCTCTGACCGGGCTTGGTATGCGTGCTAAGAGACTGCTCACCAATATAATTCGACCCCTCGAACGCCTTACTAATGGCAAAAACACCTGGTTTCAACAGAAAGAGATTATTCCGCTGATAAAGCCGGTGAAATTAATTTTTAAACGCAACGTTATACACCGTATCAGGTGACAAAAAGGCCGGAAAAGTTGTTACACAACCGAAAGGGGAGAGAAGGGATTTGGGAAAAAGTAAGAGGTATAAAAAGGTGTAACGGAGTGGGGAGAAAAAATTGACGAGTTAGCGGTCAAAAAATGTCAACATCCGTCTTTAATGGGCATGATTAGTGTACAGTTAAATAGTTTCGTGAGAGATATGCTGGTAAATATTCTGGTTCTTAGGAAAAAGGAATACTAAAAGTTGGCAAAAATGTTTCCGCACATAGTTGGAGTCATTAAAGTTCTTCGCATGCTTAAAGCAGGTCCGGACCTCTCAGTAATGTACTTCGGATACAGTATATATAAATAAGTGTGCGTGTGTGTGAAAAAAAAAACAAACAAATTTCTTTCATTTTTTATTCTTTTTCTTTCGTTGTATCATCCTCCAAAGATAGCGACTCGTTATTACAAGCCGTTGTTATGGGGTCCAAGATCTGGTGCGAGTGATTTTATTTTTATGTAAACAAAGCGAACAAGATCAGGCAGGCTCGCTTCGAGCACATTTTTTCGCCATTTCAGTTGAAATGTTTAATTAGTATTTAACTCGGCTGGTCGCTCAAGGTGGTTCTCCGTCCGATTTATTGTCTCATTTGGACTGCAATTATTCAGTTGCACTCATCTTGTTTTACCACCCGTGAACCCGTGAGTCAGAATCAGACGATTGAAAACTGATCAAACGCAGTGTACAGTTGGATTTGAAAGCCACAATGATTTTACAACATTTTAAATTAAATTTACATTAATTTTGAATTTGCGATTCGTTAGTTGGTTGAATATGAAAGTTGATATTTGAATACCTGAGTTAGACGTGTTACCCCAACAAAATTGACGTCTATGCTTCGTTTTGAAATTGAGGGTGGAACCCATTCGCATTCCCCCAAGGTGATCCAAGCTGCTGCGTGTATCAATGCCCATAAACCTGGTTCAAAGTGGAAAATATAAATTTAACCCTCACCGTATTCTGAATTATAAAAAGCACACATGAACCAACTCATAAAAAATAAACGCTAAATGATCTTAGATAAATTACAACATTGAAACACATTTTTATGCTAATTTTATTGTTTACCGTCAATTGGGCTAACTGTGACACTTATGTCATAAATTAAAATAAAAAAATATATTTCAAAATATATTTCGCGTACATTTTCTATATTTAAAATATATCCGAATATATCCTACATATAAGTCATTTATAAATTCCTTATAAAGCGGCGATAAATGTCATAAATAAAATGTAAAATAAATATAAATTTATATATGAAAAATATATAATTAAAATATAATTACACGTATATTTTTGTCCCTGTGAGATATAAAATATTAAATTTTTATATCAAAATTATTTTATAATAATTAAATAGATAGAATTTCATTACTAAATGTCACAATTACATTTTTTTATATAAAACAAAATTAACAATGCAAGAAAAGGGAAGAGAATGAAATAAAGGAAATTGAAGGAAAATTGAATTAACAGAAAAAAAGTTTTCAAGTCAAATTGACTAATAGAGCATACTTTAAGAGGGTTAAAGTTAGTGAAGATTAAGGGATATGAGAAAAAAAAAGAATGTGAAAGAAGATAAATGTGCGAATTGATACCTGGCGTCCCGTCGGGTAATTGTTCGTTAACGTAAAGAAAGCTCGAGTGTATATCATGCTCACTGGTTGCGTCAAGCTGTAAAGTGTGCAACCTTGCCGACGTATCCTTTTTCAAGCTGCTGACCGTCTCCGCGTGCTCGGCAATGTTCGAAAAGCCAGCGAACACTGTAAATCCCTTTTGGAATAATGCACAAGACTAAAAATAATATCTACACCCAAGAGAATCGTCGGCCTTTAACGTTTTATAATTTGCATACCAATTCGTCCAATTTTTTGGCCAACACGAAGCCGACTCTTGATTCACAGCCAGTAATAAGAACAGTTTTACCTCCCGTGGTCACCTAAAATCATGCACATTTCATCTTTACTGCCTACGTTATTTATTAAATGCTCCAACTTATACCAAACTAGACTATATATTACACTTCATACCGCAATTCATTTTATACGCATCGGCCATTTTTTTATTTTTCTTTTTTTCCTTTCGTCTTCCTCTTCTGCCCAACATTTTATTTCATCTCCAAATGAATCATTGCCTCGTATTAAAAACTTGCGCTCCCATTTTTTTTGTCGTTATTAATATATTAGTATTATTGTTTTTTTTTTCTTTTTTCATCATTGCATACAACTTTAGATTCTTTTTTGTTTTCAAATGAACAAAAAGATGACTGACAATAAAAAGTGCACGACCGTCCTTGAACAATGACGATAAACAAAAACGTACCTTCCGTTGACTCGAGACTAATTACCGAAATTCCGAGTTTATATTCTTGCAAAGGAAAAATCCACAGGACCTATGAATCTAGTCAATCATCCATTAATCAAACACTTTAATCAACGTTGTGTTAATTGCGGTGTCCTTGAACTGTGACCCGGCACTTGAAAATTCGTCCCCAGTGTATAATCGCGCACGTTAAGTACTATTAAAGTGTGGAATAAAAAATGAAATCGGCCGCGTATGCAGTTGTGACGACGTGAAAAGAGAGGCAAAAGAAAGAACAAAAAATAAAGAGATTTCCGAAGGTCAACAGGTATAGATCAAACGGGTAATGATTGCGCGAACACGAAAAGTGTTTGATCTATCGAAATCATGAATAATTTCATTAAAAGAGAATTTAATCCCGCGGTTCTCATTATTTTTCATTTATTCCTGTGTTTCTTGTTTTATTTTTTTTTTCTCCGAATCAACTTGATTAAAAACAGATTCACACGAAACGTTGGTATTAAAAAAATCATGACTCTGCTATAGCTGCCTCGGTTTTTCTGCACGTGTCAAAATATCTTTTTTTCATAAACCCAAGGAAGAATGTATAAATTTTGGATCATCGCATAAATGAAACAAAACGGTCAATTAACGTTTTGGTCGTGACAATTTTCGAGTCGCAGTTTCAGAATGCCGGATTAAATTGTGTTTGTGCTTTTGGTTGATTTATGTCTGCTGCGGGGGGCGGCTGTCAAAAGTCGTTGCATTGTGACTAACGGGCAAAGTTGCTGGGCAGAAGTGAAAACCCAAAAGGAGAATTTGTGAGTTACCTTGAGGTTGTGATAGAACAAGGTGACGCCGACTGAGACACTGAAGAAGACGAAAAAGAGAACGAAGCTGGAAATTTGCGAGATGCCGAGCACGTTGAGACAAGTGGCTAGGATGACCGCGAGCGCGTGCGAAAACGCGACGGGCAAGAGACACCGATCCGCCAGTTCCCACGTGCGGCTGTCATCCGAGTCTTTGGTTTCAGGCATTTCTATGCGATGATCACAATTTATTGTAACATCCGATCGGAGGTTTAGGCTCGCCCCAACCGCTAAACCGAGCTAGGCCTGTGCTAACTTTAAACTGAATACTCTAGTCTCGATGAGCTAAATTTAGTCACTCTCATGTGCTTTGGATTTATGTATTTCATATAATTGCGGTAATTGTTACGGATGCAGGTATTTCTCAATTAGTTCAATCTCGATATTTGAACACGCCCGTTCAAACAATTATGATTAACTGTCAGCTCGTAAAGGACAGTACAAATAACGACAGATATAAAAAACACAATCGCATTTTGTTAATTTGAAAATGTCAGTAATGACGTAACCCGCTTGGTGTCCATATTTTTTTTTGTTCCAACTTCTTTATCTTGCGAGAGAGATTTTTGCGAAACGCTCGAAATAGACAATTTTTCGTTTGGTTTTACATAATTTGATGGTTGCATTTTTAATACCAAGCTGGAGCACATTTCTTTATTTGGCGCGACAACTTACTGGAAGTGTAATTAAATATGAAAAGTGCGTAACCGTGTCTCGGAATTACAATTCGAAGTACATTGTTTTTGACCTTGCCCTTTAGTCAGACAATTCCCATCAGTCATAATCTTTATTTATCATGCTTCTTGAGTCTGTTCGTTGGCTTTCACCTAAAAAGCGTTCCGTTTAGAAAATAGATTTATCTATTAATAACGAAAAATGTCCTTAAAAACAAGATCAAATAATCGAAACTTCGTTTTCTTTTCATCGAACCCTCCCCTTTCGCTCATCAAAATTAAATTTCAAGCAATGTTAATTAAAATCATCTAAAAAAACAGTTTGTGCTAATTTTGTAATGAAATTTCTTTTGGGATCATTAAAAAAATTAATTTTCCAAACCATTTTACGATACTTTGAACGTAACTTTGAAAGTTACGACACGGCTTAGTGTAACGCTTAAGTAACACTCAACAACCTCTTTGGCAGACGTGAAGTTGGTAAAATTTGTATAACAAAAGGGCGAGAAACACACAAGAACAATTGCGCAAAAAATGTGCCATCACAATTCAAGCGAAATTATCCCGCTGACTTGTGTTTAAGAGACGACGAAAATCAATGGTTCATTATCCAATTTGAATATGCTAACGAACAAAAGTTTTTCGAGGGAAACCAAATTTTTGGTTGCCTGAACTTGAACCTTCGCCGATCGATGGCCGATTGTTCAGCAACAAACAGACTCCTTTGTTCGCTTTTTTATAAACTCCCTTGGCATAAGTAGCAATTTCCTCGGACAATAAATAAACAAGCCATAAAGAGTAAAGACTGCGGGGATAGAAGAAAAAAAAATTCAATCATCTAATGCAAGGAGCCAAAGTGCTTTGAAAATGTTCTGAAAAGCCCTCTCATCCAGAAACAAAAACAAACTATTAAAAAAATTAAAAAAAAGGAAGAAAAATAAAAACTAAGCCAGACGAACAATCTGAGACGAAACAATTGAAGCGATTAATATCAAGAAAGGAGCCAATTTCGGTGACTTTAATTTTCGGAGCAATTTAAATGAAGGGAACTGCGCGTCCCTCGGGAGATGATTTGTTTTTAAATGAAAACCCCAAACGATACACAATTGTTATCGCGGGGTATAAATTTTCATCAGAGGGTTGTCATCTGTTTGAGACCACGGCTCTGAACTTGTTTAATTGAAAAGGTTGGGAGTGAAACTGAGACTGTCGGTTGAATGGAAAGCTGAGTGAATAAAGCCGTTTTCGTATGGCTGATGGAAACGCGCGCGAAAGACGGGAAAAGCCGAAGGGAGAGAGCCGGGGGTGGGTTATTGATTCGCGTCTGGAATCCATGTTGGGAGGGAGTACGAAGCGTTAGGGGTGTCTCGTGGCTGTATAAATAAGGAGGGTAGTCGCACCATTGACCCAGTATTGGGTTAAGAGACTTGGGGCGCAGGCTGGCTCGCAGAAGCTGCTCGCACGGAGTTGTGTACCCAGCCTCTCTCTCTTCGCTCTTTGAAACACTCGGAACAAGCTCGCAGCACTGCCCCGCCTGTCCGCCTTTCTACCTCGCCCCTTTATCTCAACGTCGCCGACATTCCAATGAACCTCTGCTGATAGTTCGTCGACTGTCGACCAGCAACCAGATTAATTCACAATCGTTGTTTCATAGGAACCATGTCTGAGAACACGCAAGTCAGCGTCGCGGGCGGCAATCCGTACAAAATAGTGGACCACGCCAGGGAACGTCGGAAGGGTATCACTGCCTCCTCTCTCAAGGAACTCACCAGTGTCGCCAGGAGTCGACTGGCTCTGCCAACCGAGGCTGATCTCACCATTGTCTTGGAGCAGGACGGTAAGATTAACATTCTGTTTTGAACAAACATTTTTAATTGAACACAAATTTGAGTTACAAAAATTAAAACAAAATACAACAGATTACAAATTTATATTGAAATTTTTATAGAAATTTATAAGGAAAATATATTCTAAAATAAGAGGTGTTTTGTAGGGACCGAAGTTGACGACGAGGAATACTTTGCCACCCTGGAAAAAAATACGAGTCTGATGGTACTGCACGGCGAGCAAAAGTGGGTGGCGGTCGGCAGCAAGATCCCTTCAAGATACATCGTGGTGGATGACGTGGACTCGAAAGAGGGCAGCTCCAAAAGCACCACCGACCTGGTGCAACGAACCAAGGCTCTGGAGCCGCTCATCTCGTCGCTCCGAGGTGACCCTACACATATATCGCTGCTCGCTGGCCATGACTTGGAGTTACTCAGTGACATGGACCCTGAGAGTCTCGCTGATATTGTACCCGATAGGTACGGCCCTCACTTGTCTAAACAGTTTTGTATCATCCAACTTTCTCACTCAAGTTCGCGTCCCAAGGTTCTCATGCCGGTGCAATTTAATGTTTTTTTTTTCTTCCTCTCTCCCAACACTAATTGCAAACTTATATCACTTTCAAGCTTGTTATTTTGAAATTAGAGTTAACGAGTGGAGAAAATAGCAAATTGGAGGGATATTTATTTTGCCAGTATTTTTAGGTTTTTGATGATAAAAAAGTTGTAGAAGTGTGGGATGAAAAAAGAAATAGGAAAGATGTAACTCTATAAAAGTAAACGATAAAAAATGTTGAGAAGTTTTCTCTTCTCATTCCGGGGGCATTTATTTTTAAGAACAAAGATACTACTGGGACATGACCTGTAGTTAATAAATTAAAGGCGGAGCTTCGCATTAATGTGTGTTGCTGAAAAGGGATCGAGTAACGATTTAGAGGGAAGTCGTTTGTAATAATGAAGGTGGAGAATTATTGAAGAGGGAAAATTTTGTTTGATCTTTGCAGGATGTTCTTGGAGCAACTGAAGGAAGCGTCGGGACGATTTTTGGTTGAAAAGCGTCAAGCACAGGAGTCCATGGCTCTTCTTCAGATGTACGCGACTGGCGGTGAGATGGAGCGAGCGTAGGCCATGTGGGGGGTGGGCGCCCTTACAATAGCAAATATGTGCCGAATACGACGCCGAATATTTTATAGAGGCCGTCAATTGCAACAAACTTTGGTCTTCTTTTGGAATTGAGCCCATCGTCGGAAACTTTGATCAATCTACGCAATCACTCCATCGCCCACAAACAAGAGACGCCACACCCCTCCATTCATAAATAATTTTACATCTGAAAATTGGAAAATACCAAAAATCATGAAAGGCATCAATTACACACTATCAATTAGAAAACTGATGAGCAGTTTTTTGTAAATCTTCCAGATCAAGAAGTTATTTCTACGCTAATGTTGAAGACGAAAAACTGAAAAAAAAAGAAACAGCTCTGCTTTCAAAGTTTAAAATCAAAGTTTTAAATTTGTTATGAAATGTTGAAATTTGTAATTGAAATGTTAACGTCACTGAGCTTAAAACCTCCTTTTTGTTCAACGCCAGCTTGTACGAAAATTGTTAAAGATAACGGTGATAGATACAATTTATATTGCAGACGTTGAACATTTGAAATTCAAATATTTTTTTATCCTTTGTGAAGTTTCGAAGTCTATGAGTGACATGAATTAATAAAGTAAGGGTATTTGTGCGATAAGTACCTCGGTTAAATTCAAAGTGAACCACTTTGTTCCATGGCATTAAGTGATGTCAACTGAGTGTATGCACTTATACGGTAAAACATTAATTGACTCGTTAGTAACTGCATTGTAATAGATTCTCATGAAACTGTGTATCTAAAAATGTCAAACAGTATATTACGCGCGTTATTATTTTCTTTAATGACCTATATTTAACGCTGGGTCACTTTTAAGAATTTTCAACGTAGTGACGTATAATTGATGAAATATCATTTTATACAGTTCTATGAAGAGATACGTTTGTGTAGAAAGTTGCGAGCAAAATTTAATTGACTTCCATCACCGAAACGCCAAAATAACATGAATACGCTTTACACCTAAGTAGTTCAAGTCTTCTTACCGAACTTGCGTTTTAATTTTGTTACTTTCGAAATTGATTATTATGATATTCCACCGAAAGATGTTTTAATTAAATTTGTTACAATCGTATCGCCTTTATAATTTCGAGCAGTTGATTTGAAATTGAGTTTGTGCAATCTACATAACTTCTTTAAGCTGAGTTTGTCGAAGGAACAATGAAAATTAAAAATTTTCAAGCTTCGAAAAGATTCTCTCGTACACAAATTCAATTGTTTTAACGCCTTCTTTTTTCCCGCGATCCAACAGATAACAATACATTTAGGCCTTCGAATACAATTAAATTACTTCATAGACATTTTTTACAGTTTTACGTAAATAAGTAATGTAATAAAATTATATTACATTTATAAAGAAGTTATGTATGTATATATGTATCATATGGAAAATACTAATACACAATTAGATGTGTTGGATTGAAAAGCATTGTTTATATATCATGTATCATCGTAGATGTTCGAAATTATTCGAGTCCAATCAACTGTTTGGTACCACGGCCAATTTTTTGTATTTCAATTAAAATTCGTGGTGCTAAAAGTTGAAATTAATTAAAATTTTATGTGCTGTCGATCCATTATAATATTATAAACTGATATTATAAAGTTGTTAGAGGATTATATTGTTTTGCTTTCGATGGATTGGCGTGCTCGTATTTAAATTGTCAATTTTAAGAAAAAAAAGAAGTATATAAGTTAAGTTAGACTTTTCCAGTTAATCATCTTTTAATTCATGATGAAATTAGCGTTGAACAGAACATTGCATAAGGAATTATTCAGTGTAGCAATGAAAATTGAATGTCATCATTTAGCGAATTTCGTTTTAAATAATAAATCATTGCAGTATTGACAAAGCATAATCATATCAGGTTCGCACTAAAATAGTAACAGGATATACATTAATCCAATCCATATACTTTGAAATCCTGACATTTATTAGTGCCGAACTTGTTTTGGTTCAACGAAAAATTTGAAAAAGTATTTAAGACTGATTTTATAGCTGTAGAAGGTGTAAATCTAGGACCCTCTCATTCACATCGCATTATTGATTCTATCCCAAACCCATACGAGTCATACGAGTAAAAAAATAATAAATCATAAGAAATATACGAAACAATCTTTCGTAAAAGGTGACGAACCTGAAAATAAATCCCTTTGATACCAATGCAAAATGATGTATTTGATATAAATAAAATTGTTGTCGTGAAAACGAGAAGGTGCAGAATCTCAGATTCAAAGCAGTGATTACATTGGTGGAAATGTTGTTGAAACAAACAAAGCAAACAAAACACTTGAACAATTTTATCTTTCGTTCGACGTGATTTCGATCTGGAGAAAATACAAAATCAGAAGATGAACAAAAAAACCCTAAGAAATACGTGCCTAAAAGAGCTTTTTCTATAGAAACCAACGGAATCATTAAAAAGCAATGGTTTTTCTTTTTGTAACACTCAATGAGATTGCCCAGTGATGTTTTCGCGGTGCCAATGAAATGCAACGATCACCATTGCGAACATTTAATATTGAAACAAATTACAATCAGATGTGATGAGCTGAACCACAAATGATGCCGAATTGTAGCACTGTATTTCTGAGTGGACTGTGCCACGTGAAGCCTGGAGAACGCATTGAATTTTAGTCACTCCGGTCACAGCGCGACGGTGCCAAATTTTTCTTGACTGACGTTAAATCGCGCAGTTGATCACGTATTTACGATCCTTGTGAACATTCAATGTCCATGAGGACAGCGATGACGATGAGCCAAATTTAAAATATTTAACGTTCGTCATGAAAAAAACAAAAATTAAAAAACTTAGCGAATAAACTTGTACATCAATTAACGCAAGTAATGTTAGATTAATAGTACGAACAAGATTGATTATTATATATTAGAATAAAAGCTGAGATTGACAGATGCGCTGGTATAGCTGAGTACTTCTTGTATCGAATAGAACTGCCAATCAAAAATAAACCAAAAAAGTAAAACGAACATTAATTATGCTCAACAGCGCTCCAATAATGACACTCTTCAGTAATAGCATGTATACACTGAAAATTAATCCTAAAGTGTATAAGCAAATTGCGAAAAGGAAAACGAACCGCAGTTAATTAAATGAAATTACGTGTGTAACAGAAATTATTATTGGTATATTAATAAGAATCATTAGTCTAACACTTATGACGTCTAAGAGAGGAGACCAAGGTGAAAATCATTTACAGCTAATATCGTTTCCACCTTCGTCGCCTATCTTGAACACACGATAAATTCATTGCAGACGTAAACTTGAAGTTTCTGTAAATAACAATTACAGACGAAACGTTGATTTCTATATTTTGAAATAATATACAATCGTTGTAACGAGATATTTACATTTCTTTATAACATTTGGTTTCGCTTGTTTTTATTATTTTATTATTTTATTATTATTATTATTATTATTATTTTTTTTTTCAAAACTCGACAGGCTTGAAAGTATGAACCCTATAGATGCGTTAAGTTTTGACGGAATGTAAGAAACTGGAGTCAAGCAGTTGTCTCAAGGAATTGACAGTGTCACGAAACTTGTTGGACGCGTGGCGCAATTGACAAGCAGCGTCTTGTAGTACAACTTCGCTCTTCACCAATTGTCGGTTCACGGCCGTTAATTCTTGAACACCGGATGTTATTGTACTATTACTTGTTTGACAAATGTCCTTGTCCAATGCTTCGTTGCATTCATCTGTAACAAAAATCGATCAATAAAATATCTAATACCATCCTCACTTCTTTTCAATATTTATAAACACAATCAATCATTGTTGTCGTTTCCTTATTATGACTATACTTTTTTCCTACTTACACAATTTCCTATGCAACAAACTGTTATACTTTAAGAAGCTCTTTTTGACCTTGGATGTTTTGATCTCCGCATAAGGTGGACAAACTGTTGCATCGACCGCGCTCTGAACACTGCTTATGCTCGCATTATCTGTAAATATTTATTACTCGTTCAGATGACGAATGGGGAACCGGATTAAACAAATCAAATTGTCGTTGCGTCAGCATTTGAACAACTGTTTGAAATAAACAACATTTTGCAACCACTCATACCTTCATCCGACTCTTGTGCTTCTCCAGCAATTAATGCGCCGCATGAATTGTTAGCTATCAAGGCTGACAGTTCTTTACCCTGTTGACAGAAAATTTAATTCAATTTTTATGACAACAAATTAAGGCTATGAATTTGTTACAACTAAAAAAAGTTAAGAATAAATGTGTATGACTGTTGGATGATTTGTTTACAAATTTAACGATGTCATATTATGACATCTTCAGTTTTGACATTTAAAAAGCATTAGGTTCATAAAAACACAACTTACACTTGACACTTTGACACTCTCATCGTCAGACTCCGGAGCTTCCCCAGAAATAACGACAGCTTTCAAATCCATTTTCATGAAATCTAACTGGTTGCTTTGTTTACGTTGATCTCCATTATATTTTTATTTCTAATTAGTTTAAAATTTGTTCATCCAGATGCACACACGGAATTTATTCACAACAGCAACGTCTCCTCTTTCTCTTATCTCAAAACACAAAACAAACTGAAGTTGGCCACGGAAGTTTGTCTCATTCATTGATATCTGCATTCTGAACGTACCCTAAGTTATATTATCAAATTGCGGATGTTCACACTGAACATTCTTACGAAGTAAAAATGAAATGTAAGCGCCAAACAAAGGGAACAAAAATTCTTCCAATTTTTTATTCGAAATAATTTTCTGAGTGATAAAATCAACTAGCTGCGTATTATTTATTGTTGTCTTTTTTGTTGATGTTTGATTGATCATTGAAATTGACGAAAGTCAATGTGAATGTTGTGATAAGTGTTGATTGACATTGTTTATATACCATGTGATGTGAAAACATGTTTGAAAACGATTTATCAATGTTCAAAAGCTGTACAAATTTGTAAGTAAATTAATTGATGTAAAAAAATATACACGATGGCTGATGGCGATTATGCAGTCGACGGTCTGACTGAAAATGCAGTCATTCCTCCAGGGGTAGGTTATAATTTTTTTTGTAAACAATGAAAATTTAAAAATGTTTGCATTGTAACTTTTACTTAATGAATGTCTTTTTATTTTTTAGATGAATCCGAATTATATACCGAGAACAATAGTTGACAAAACACTTGAAATCGTTGATCCAACACCTAATATTTTCACTTTGTTCATCCAATTTAATAAAAAATTTTTCTACGATGGGCTGAATTCTGTGGAAGTGAAGTGGAGCAATCGAATGACTTCGTGAGTATCATAAATTGAACAAAAATGTACATCTTGATGTTCAAAAAAGTTGAGACGATGATAAAAGTTTCATTTTTATGTTTTATGAAGTAAAAATATGTTTAATAAGAGCAAAAATTGATGTCAATAGATAATAATTCATTGCCATTTCAGGTGTGCTGGTGTATGTTCATTCCAGCCAGCCACTAAATCTTGTGTCATAAGTTTGAGTGCACCACTGTTGAAATTACGACCGAGGAAAGATCTTGTGGAAACGTTACTGGTAATAATTCAATTTTTTCATTTAGTTCATTTTTACTATTGTTTCAAGGCTTTAATCTCGAATATGAAACATTTAATATTTGTAGCACGAGATGATTCATGGATATCTGTTTCTTCATTCAAGAAATATGGACAGAGATGGGCACGGGCCTGAGTTTCAAAAGCACATGAACAGGATCAATCGAGAAGCTGGGACCAACATAACTGTAAGATCTACAATTTATAAAAAAGTTCTCGTTTGAAATTTTGCTTCATTACAGAATTGTTTTTATTTTAGATTTACCACACATTTCACGATGAGGTAAGACTGTATCAACAACACTGGTGGAGATGCGATGGACCTTGTCAAAAGAGGCCTCCGTACTTCGGGATGATTCGTCGAGCTTCAAATCGAGCCCCGGGCAAAAACGACTTTTGGTGGCCAGACCACCAGCGCACCTGCGGCGGGAAGTTTATAAAGATAAAAGAGCCGGAGAATTTCAAAAGCAAAAAGAAGAAAATTGAGGGTGACATTAGCAAGGGCAAAAAGCAAACCAAACCAGACATCTCAAAGTGGTTCAATCCAATTGATTCAAAGCCCTCGAACGTTCCTCAGATTACTGCAAAACCAAAAGCCACAACCAAGAGCGTAAGTACGGCTAAACCAACTCAGCCGAAAATCGATAACTTTGCCAGCACCTCGGGGATTAAAAAGTTAGGCAATTTAACGAACTCCGTTCATGGATTTGGCACCGGTGGTCCGGGATCCAGTGGGTCGCCTGCCGGAGCAACGAAGTTAGGAAACAAGACAAACACAGTTCACGGTTGGGGCACGGGTGGTCCAGGTTCCAAACCGCAAAGTACAAAAACAAACACGCCTCCATCGTCTGGTCACAAATTTTCAAATTCTGGTACTCTGGGTGGTTCCGGCTCAGGTAGAAGTATCCTCTTGGACAAGTTTCCACCTCCCTCTGTTCAATCGTCAACGCCAAAAAAGAAAACCGCTGGGACTCCAACGTTTCTTGATAAGTTCGTGACTAACGGTTCAACTAGCGGGTTTTCAAGTCCGAAAGACGAGGCGAAAACCGTGCCTTGTCCAATCTGCAACAAGTCCATTCCTGAAAGAAAGATAAATGATCACCTGGATTCTTGTCTACTGATTTCACCTGATCAATCAGTCGAGAGTCGAACTGATGCTGGATCGGAGACCATTGTTATTGACAGCTCGGTGGAAGAAAAGCCAAAAGATGCGAATGAAGTAATTGTTATCGATGATTACAGCGAGTGCCCAGTCTGTGGGAAATTGGTTAAGCAAGAAAAGATGAACGATCACGTGGAACGTTGTCTGGAAACACCGAGCACTTCGAGGAAACGAAAATCTCACGTTACAGAGATTGAAGATTCGCTGAAACGTCGCGACGATCAAGATAAGCACACATGTTTAATTTGTAATCAAGAGATTGATAAAAATGTGACTCTTAACGAACACCTTGAAGATTGCATTGGCGAAATGTTCAACGACGATTCGATCGATGAAGATTTCGTGAGAGGCAAAACGGAAAAGTCTGACGAACCGAAGGAAATGAAATTCCCGTGTCCAGTTTGTATGATGCTGATCGACGAAGCTCGTATGAATGATCATCTGGATACTTGTCTTCAGTAGTATTTGATAGTGATAAGAGATAAATAGATTTGTTTCCGTTTGAGTAAGTTTTGTTCTTATTTATTTTTTAAAACTGCCTGTAAAAATGAGACAACTGTTGTTTGATACAAGAGATTTTCATCAAGTGTACGCTTAAAATCAAAAATGTAAAATAATATTTCTGTATAAGAAAATGTGCCGGTCACAGTGCCAAAATAAATGGTCCATTTTTATAACTATTTATTTCAATTGAAATCAACGTTCCATGCGAATGACCAAGTTGATGTCTTCCATTCAAATTCATATCCTTTCCTTATATTTTTTCAGAAAAAAGTTATAACAATCAGGCTGAAAAATGAACTGGCGAGATATTCAAATAATTTTGAACCGGCGTAGTCTTCACAGCTAATCTCAACTGACATGCTTTTCAACGAAAACTTGAATTCGCATGTTCTTCGTCAGGGAATGCTCAGGATTGTATAGTTTTAGAAAATCCATACTCCTGATTGGAAAACTTCTGCAACAATCAGGAATAAAGTAGGCCGATAAAATATGAAAAGCAAACTCGCGGGGCGTATACGCGTCTCTCTTTCGTTCAATAGGTATTGTCAATTTCGACTCAAGGTAATTAAAAACGCGTCTCTTCTCAGATACATAATTAGTACCGCGACTTTTGCTCGCAGCTGAAAACAATGGCTGAAAAAAAAAGATTGTTCTACTTATGCAACTCTCAGATGTTCGCGCGCGCTCACACCGTGTACAATTATTGCTTTGTTTTCGTTGCGTTTCTCCGCGTCTACTTTATTCCAAGTCCCACAGTTTCTCCCGTTTTGTAATTTACTTATTATCCTGATTGTTACAATTTTTTTTCTAATGCCGCTGTGTTGAATATAACACTTTGGTTGTTCAAGTTCAATTTTATCCGACTTTCACTATTTTCATAGCACACGCGATATTTCTGTACTTCGCGAATCACAAAACACTTTAACAACCAAAAAATTAATTCCCTCAAACCGCTAACGATTGTTTATTGCAAATTATTTTCATCCCATTTATAACAACTCTTGTTACCAACTGTTCTAACTGTTTCTCTTTTGATTTTCAGATCGAAAAGTTCAGTGTCAGAGTAAAGACTATTGGATCTCGCATCTGTTCGAAGAACAATGATTTACTCTTGGCCCTGTGAACGGAAGTACATATGAGAAAATTGATAAGGACATTTACAGTTCACTGTAACAATTTTTCCTTTCTGCAAAATGTTCAACGACCATCGTCATGAGATGTTTTTTTTTTTTTTTTTTTTTGACAAGTGCAATTTCATGCGCACGTTGACATCTAATACCCCTTTTGCCAATCGGGCTTTGAAATTCTCCCTTCAAACAAATTTTTGCCATTTCGACTTTGGTGACTTTGGTATCGTTTGTAAAAGAAGAGGACGGTTGTGTGATGGGGAAATGACAAAAATCGGGGCATCGATTAATACAGTACTGGTTTTGGTTTGATGTACCAGCCGTACGTGGTCATATGGCATGTGAAACAAGAAAAGGATGATCAAATGCAGCTGCATAGAAAGCGAGCGAGAGCGACACAAAAGAGTGAGCAAAGAAGATACACGAGTTCAGAGAGGAAGCAAGCTATTGCGCCATCAGGAAATAGTTTGCTATTTACACACGCGCGAACTTAATCGAACACTGACTGTCTGACAAACTTGTATATTAAGATAAACACAGGGCTATATAAAGCACACCAAATCATCGATGCGCTACTATTTTAATTGATCTGCTAGTCATTGATAGTGCAAAATAACTTTTTCATTTCATTCTTGAATCGTATAGTTCATTTTATTTGCACAATTTTGTTTCTCTCGTTTTATTCATTTCTTTTATTACTGAAACTTTTTCAATGGGAATGTAAATCTATTACATATATAACCATGTTGAAATACATTACATATATAATTTGAATTTAATATATTTGTTGCACATAAGAGTTCATATAATTATACATAAAATTTAATATAAAAACAACAAGTACACAAACATTAAATATGAAAAAAAGTGTATTAAAATAGTAATACAGTTTCCATTAAAAATCAATTTCATTGACCGAAAAATTAAACAAGTTCAAAATTGTCCATCCGGGTTGATTTGGCGCACTTTTTAATTTATTATTACATTGTTCATTGAATTACCATTGTGAATTGAATGAAAATCGTATTGCCACCATTATTTATTTTACTATCGGTTTTTCATCAATCCTCCAATTTAGAAAAAAACAATTACCCACACGTCATGAACATGTTTACAATGAAATGCCGGGCAATTTTGTTGTCCAACAATTTTTCAATCAAACGGCAAAATTGGCCACGAAAAGACATGCGAGTTACAAAACACAAGCGAAGAGGCGAACAAATTGTTGCCTCTTCGGAGTGGTGCAGGTAAAAGTTGCTCGTAGCTACGGCCCTGGCAGAAATCCATTCACACGAACGAAATGAACGAATCGCTTGCGTCTGCTGGTTGCGTTTCGTTCGCGTAGTCAGCGCTCAGTAGTGTCATGGAGTTAACATGGCCGAGGAGACGCGCCTAGTTCGCGTTGAGGAGAGGCTCAAGATCAAAATTGGTACGCACGCGACGATGCCGACGGTGGTGTTGTGCACGTTGTCGATTGTCCGTTGACGTTTGAAAATTCGTGGACGGCGAATTGCGGGCGAAGCTACGCGCTCGCCGATAGACTCGCGCGCGATCGTGTTGTCGCCGCGCGTTCCTTCGTTGCGTTCAGTCGCTCATCTCGTCGACGATCTCGACAACGCGTGCATCCGAGCGTGACCTCGACAATTGTGAGCCGAAAAGTTGTGCGACCGAAGGCCCACTCCCACGCGACCGATCGCCCTTTTGTGTGCTCTCCATGAGTGATCGCGTGCCTTTTCAAAATGTCCACCGAAAGCCACTTTTGCGAAAACCCCGACCACTTCCTGTCGCCTCTTTTTCTATCGGCCCAACCCCTTGTTTTCAACTTCACGCTCCTTTTTTTTTCATTCACTCGTGACAATTTTAACGTCCACTCGTTCATCCTGTGTCATTTTCTTTTGCTCCAAAAATAAACTCTTTCTTTTTTTTTCTCACACACAAGTTTTCTTGAAAAAAAAAAAATTGTCTCATTGTTTGCATGTTTTGTTTACCAGTTGAAACTGTCTTTAACAAAAGGAATGCAACAAGTCAATTTTGTAGTAATTCAATTATTTTGAAACTTGTGTTTGGTCTTTTTGGACGTCGCGGGACAGCGCGCACTGTGGCGAACGAAATGAGATAAAAAAAATAAATAAGGAGGGGAAAAAAAAGTATTGAAAAAGAGAGAAAAAAAGCTGATAAAACTTGGGTTGTTTTGGCATGGAACTATGATGGCAGACACCACGTTGCATTACGAAATGTGACCGCGAGGCGCGCTCCTACGCGCACGACAAACGAGCCGTAATCGTTTCCTCTGATTTTCAACGAAGCTTCTAAAAAGGAGATGAAAAACGGAAACGTCAGGGGAAAGACGTAAAAGAAAAAAAAAATTGTTGCATCGAGCGGAATTGAAATTGAAAACATTGATTTCGGATAACGGGTGTATTGTGTGCGACGAGACGCACTGATACAAAAAGTTTCATTCATAATTACAAAAACAAAGTACTTGATAATTGATTATCAATGACTCACCTATGAATGGTTTCATTCAGGTGTTGCAATCAATGTAAATTGCTCCTCCTTTTACGCCGCACCGAGACGCGATAAAAATTAATTCACGCAATTTTTACTGCCCCGCAATATTTATCTTTTTTTTTTTATTCATTCATTTCTCTGTTCTCTTATAGTTCCAACGTTTGTTAGTGTTTTTTTTCCATTACTGAAAAAAGCGTACGGTTTTTTTAAAGCGTCGTGTGCACTTTAGAAACATAAACAAGATTTTTTGCTAGTTGCAAAAAAAGAACTGTAACGTGTGAATTGGATTTGAATGACTGAAAACAAAATTGTAATAAAAACATGATTTTTCAGGTGAAGTTAAAAACCTTCAAAGCAGAAGCCATGGATCTCCAGGGACCAGAGATGTGTACTGTGCGTTATCGCTCGATCAAGAGGAAATATTCCGAACCACAACTATGGCAAGAACACTTAAGTAAGATTAAATTTTCAATTGATTGGACAAAGTATTGAGTTATAGATTGTTTGCGAGATATTAATTTGGATTTTGTTTGGTCGTAATTTTCAGTCCGTTCTTTGGAGAAGAATTTCAGTTCGAGGTACCGAGGAAATTCAGGTACCTTGGAATTTACGTTTATGATAGAGACCGACATTTGAAGCAAGATAAAATTCTTGGCAAAGTAGCAATAAAAAGAGAGGACCTGTCGAAATATCACAATAAGGAGCATTGGTTCCCCCTCAGTCCTGTCGATGCAGATTCTGAAGTCCAAGGAAAAGCTCACTTGGAACTTGCACTGCAATCGCAAGCTGGATGTGCTCAACCTAAGCTTACAGTCAGGTGAACATCACAGTTCAGAGAAAATTTTAAAAAAGAATTTCATTAACACTGATTATACGACTTGAAACTCCAAAAGTTTATGTATGAAAAAACTCGAGTGTTTACAAATGTTAATATTTGGATTTTCTTTTTGTCATTTCAGAGTTATAGAATGTAGTGAATTAACAATTAAAAATGGTGGCTGTGATCCTTTCGCGACTGTTACTGTAATATACAGCAATGGCAAACAAATATCTAAACGCACAAAAATTAAAAAGAAGACAATTTCACCGTACTACAATGAAACATTTGTGTTTGAGGTAAGAAACTGTAGTATCACCATTCATTAAAAGGGACAAACGTTTCTTTATTGTCTCTGAATCGGTCAGTTGACTTGTTCGATTCGAAAAAAAAGAGTAATAAATAAAAATGTTGAGATAGTCCAAGACTGTATTATCGCCAGTACGAGCGGCTACAATAATTATAATATTAAGGAATAATCAATCAGATATTATCAGTGAATGAATGAAAGTTATATAATGCAGATATCATTTGCGACTTGTTATTATTTCACTCATCAATACTGATTAAACAAAATATAATTAAATTGCTTTTCTTCTTTTTATATACTCGGTTTGTAAGATTTGCTTATCAAGATGTAAGTTTAATTCTTCTTTTTATTTAACTTTAAGTTTTCTTTCTTAGTTGATGTTTTAGCTAAACGAATAAATTTTATTTTGAATCATTGTAACTAAAAATGATTTTCGTTGCAGCCTGAACTAACAGAATCCAAAGACAAAGATGTTTCTCATTATTCCATTGATGGTAGTGAAGTGGGTGAGGTCGTGATTGGCCTATGGCATGCGTCATCTGGAATGGGAGAACAGTACGCATTTCTCGGTGAAGTACGAGTCACACTGAGAGGTTTACAGAAACAACCAACCAGCACATCAACTGCGTGGTACGTCCCATCACTAAAACCAGAAAACAAATTTGACCTATTTCTCTCTCATGATTTAACAAATCTAAAATCTTCATTTTCAGGTACTTTTTACAACCGAGATCAGCTAAACATCGCCCAACAAAAGTCTCAAATGCCATGTCTCCAAACAACTTAACCGGCTTGGGATCCCTCAGACTGAAAATTCATTACACCACTGATCACGTGTTTCCGTCGGAAGTGTACGACAGGTTGCGAAGTTTGTTGTTACAAAGCATCAACGTGGATCCGATCACTTCGTCAGCGGTTTACATCCTTGGAGAGATCGTGTCCAGCAAGATGGAAGCTGCACAGCCGTTGGTGCGACTTCTCGTTCACCATGGCCAATTGGTTACCGTGATGAAAGCTCTAGCGAGCCACGAGATATCGAAACTCACGTACGTACCTTGACTTTGATCGCTCAATGATTATGACAAAGCGTTCCTGGTATACTAATGGCAATTAATTATTGCAGCGACCCCACCACCATATTTCGTGGAAACACTCTGGTTAGTAAAATGATGGATGAAGGCATGCGACTCGCTGGGATCCATTACTTACACACGACTTTAAGACCGGCGATGGAACAAGTTTTCTTGGAAAGAAAACCTTGTGAAATCGACCCCACGCGAGTCAAAGACGCTAACACAATTCAAACCAATCTGGCAAATTTAAAGGTACTGATCGTTTTCGATTTCGAAATCTTTGGAATTGTTTTTGATTTGTTCGTTTGTTTTATGAATGAAATTTTTGTTACGTTTAGGAGTACGTGGAAAGAGTATTCACTGCCATCACAACATCAGGCGTGAGGTGTCCCCCGCTGATGTGCGAGATGTTTTGGGTATTGCGCGAACTTGCAGCTACACACTTTCCGAAAAACAAAGAAGTTCGTTATTCGGTGATCAGTGGGTTCATCTTTTTACGATTCTTTGCTCCGGCAATATTAGGCCCCCGGTTGTTTGACATTACGAATGAACAAATAGTAAGTTTAATGAACGTCTAACGAAGGGTTTTCTGTTGGTCCAAAAAACAATTTGCTTTTTTGTTTGTTTGTTTCTTTCATTAGAACGATGTTTTGAATTGTGCATTTATTTTGTAGCAGGATTCACAGACGAATAGAACGTTAACGTTAATTTCAAAGACTATCCAGAGTTTGGGTAATTTGGTTAGTAGCAGAGGTGGCGCGGGTAGCGTTTGCAAAGAAGAATATATGGAGTGTGTATACAGGTAACATTAAATTAATTACCACAAGTTGAAATTTATATCCCATGTCACGATTGTATCACGATGATAATGTTTTGCAGAGAATTTTACACAGAAAAGCACATACAAGCTGTAAAACAGTTTTTGGAATTAATTTCAACGAGTACCAACAGCGGGAACGCGAAACAGCGTCACGCAGCTCAGCAGGAACAACCAGTAGTATTAAAAGAAGGGTTCGTTTTATTTCATTTTGATTTATACTTGCAATGTTTTCTAAATTGATAACAATTTTTGTCTCTCTTGCACTCACGATCTTATGCACAATTTTTTTTTAACTCGTTTAACCATTTGATTAACATTTATTAATTAATGCTTGGATGAATGTGTGCGTTGATAATAAAATTAATCTTTCGAAAAATTGAATCCGAATTAAAAACCAATTTGTAATGCTGGACAAAATTTTGAATAACAATTTTCATCTAACAGAAGAAATCTTTTTGCCCTCACTGCTGACCCTGGTAAGAGGTTGGTATACAATGATAACAAACAAACATTTTACTTATCTCCTTGTACATCGTGAAAAATTATCAACTCATTTGTCCCCGTTTTATTTCAGAATCATGATCAAGAGGGCACAGGGTAGAAAACGATTTGGGCGAAAAAATTTTAAGCAGAGGTACTTCAGGTTAACTACCGAAGACTTGACATATTCAAAAACGAAAGGTGAGACGGAAATTTTGAAATAAAAGCAACTTATTGAATCTGATTTTATTTACGTCATTGTATCTTTTACAAAATGTTACTGTTTTATCTATTCCGTATATATTTTGTTCATAGCTGGTTTTTCCTCGTACACCTATTTCGCTGACATTTATTGAAAACTGTTTTTGGTTACAGGAAAAGAGCCATTATGCAGAATACCTTTAGATGAAATTCTAGCGGTAGAGAGATTACACGAGGATTCTTTTAAGATGAAGAATATGTTTCAAATCGTTCAGCCCCAGCGAGCTTTGTACGTGCAAGCTGGAAACTGCGTCGAGGAGAAGGAATGGATCGACATTCTCACAAAAATTTGTCGGACGAACAGTAAAAGACTTGAAAAATATCATCCCAGTGCTTTTATCAATGGACACTGGCTATGGTACAATATTTTTTTTATTGTTGCTTTACTTGTCACGCAGTGATTTTTCATGTACAAACATACTTGCAACTTTGTAAAATATGTAAATTATAATTGAAAACTAAATTTCAGTTGTCGAGCAACATCAGACAACGCGCCTGGTTGTAGTGAAGTGTCAGCAGGCCTGGAAGGAGGGTTTCGACTGGTATTGGATCCGGACAGGGATCTACAGAGGATACACTCGTTGATATTTGCAAACATGTCTCGTCTGGAAACTCTGATGAGTGCGTGCGAATGTCAGGCTGTTTATGGAGCGAGTGATATGAATGTGTTGCCTGGAGGAGGTTCGCCTATAGAAGACGTTCCCTCGTGTTTTAAAACGCTAACCGCATTACGTGAGGCTGCATTTATTTTACAGTGCGAACACAGGGCGTACTTTAGAAAATTGGCTCGAGACACCAAATATGGCAGCAAGTATGTATTTGTTATTTTTTAAGGCGATACTTAGACAATTATCGTATAACAAATAACGTTTTTCGTCATACTCTCTGACGTTTATTAATTATTTTATTCATTATCTTTTAGGCAAGCTCCGATTGGTGACGACAATTACCTCCATCTAGCAGCGAGAGAGGACTTTGACTCGAGTCAATTAGCGAAACGGTCGTTCGAATCAGACAATCTGAGTCAGCAGCGGTTAGAGGATGGTTTAGCGCTGCGCAAGTGCCTTGACTCGGACTCTCTGAACCACAGGTACGAGAACGAGAACAACATAATGAAGAGGTACGAGCACAACTCGGATGCCATCAGAACCATCCAAAACGATCTCAAAAAGTATGATCACAGTTTCAACAACATGCGAAGATCTGACAAGCCTGAGCGAAATGGCAACGAAAACTTGGAGAACAGTCTCACCGACTCGTTGTCGCGTAAGCTCAGTATTTATGACAACGCGAGGAAGCACGACGAGGGCTCTCTCTCCAGGCGATTGCGGGACAACGCTTCCGACATATCCTGTAACCATTAACACGCCATTTCTTCTCACACCACAAACGAGCGACGCAAATCATTTTTTTTACGTTTAGATAGATATTGTTTAGCAGTTATCTAGAATGACTAAATACAACATTCAGAATCTAATGTGGATTTCAGAAACGTGTTATCTTGAGATGTAGTACTTTTTTTTTGTTCACTCTATCCAATGGGTACTACGTCACGTGATAATTTTTGTATGAAAAAAATTGCGAAACTATGGTTGTTTCATTGCCTAAAGTCAATAATTATTGATAACAATAATTAATGACAGTTGTTATTTATTTGACTGCAAATTGGAATAAAGTAATCGGGTTATAAAAAATTAAGTTGATTCTGTCTGGTTACGGCGCTTAGAGTGGTATGTACAACGATTTATGATAGCGCGACGATTTTATGAAATTTATTATTTATTTATTTATTGTCACGTTCGCACACGCAAAAAAATTCTGTACATAAGGCGACATATCATTTTTACGTTTGGATCGAAAAGAAAGAAACAAAAAATTGTTTGATACCGAAATCATATACTTGATATAACGAGAAAAAAAGGAAAGAAAAAAATATTAAATTTCGTATACACTGTACAGCGACCTATTTTATTACACGCATACTTCCAGTTATTCGTTGTAGTTGAACACGTAATTTAGAATATATTATTCGTTAAGCAATATACATGTATAGAGAATATGTTGCAAGCTGTTTTGTATATCGAAGTATAAAAAACATTAACTGGATGAATTATATTGTTAAGATGAAAACGTGATTTTATCAACAATTGTAATCATGGGAGCAAAAATGTTTTATTCGACGATTTAACAAAGAACTGAATTAGAATTAAGACTAAAGTATAACATTTCACGTTTTATTGCATTTACTATTACATAACTAAAGGACATAAGGGTTCTAAGCACAATCGTTGATAATATTTAAAATGCACAGATTCTATTATTTTCTAAAAAAGGAGAAACAAATCACGCGTTGTTTATATATTAATGATATATTATATATTATATATAGAACAATACGTTTCGTCAAATACTCAAGCATAATACTTGGAAAAAATTATCTTTTTTATATTAAAACTTCGTATGTGTGTAAACTCAAACGTTTCAATCAACGCAAGACAATTGTTCATCGCCATGCGCGAGTAAAAGGTCTGCCTTTAGCTGTTCATCACCTCAAACTTTGCGCAACTTCTTTATTACTATAACACCAATATTTTCTACCTAATTCAAACAAAACGTTCGACAAGAAATAAAATAAGATTTTTCTATCCGATCATCTTGCTTATCCACCCTGTTCCATCTGATTCTGTAAATACCAAATTTAACGTTTCAACAAGGCTTTCATATAATTTTAGCATTTCAACTTTTCTAATAGTACAGTAAGAGTATATTAAATACTTAATTTTTGACAGCTATTGAAAATTGATCGATATGGCGAAAAAACTAAAGTGTTTATTTATTCTTCGGAAAGAAAATTTCACTATCAATTTAGATACATAGTTGATACAGCTAATTCATGTGACAATACTAGAGTTTTTCGGTCTAGGTCTCAATAATTGTACTGTTCGGTTAAAGGTTTTCTAAACAATGCCAAATATGAAATACATTAAGACACAATACGAATGTGATATCAAGTGTCTCACTGAATTCGTCGCGAACAAACGTTTTGGCAGATATTTTTGAGGAACTGTGGACTGAGAGGGAAGAGTGTAAGACAAATTTTACAAGCCATAAATCAATTCGCTGACTAAGTTTGTAAAAAACGTATTTATTTCTTTTGTTTGTTTGTTGTTTTTTTTTTTTTGTAACGATTAATGATAATGAAAAAGTCACAGGACGCAGTTTCCGCAGCAACAGAATCTTCAAAAATGATATCGCAAAGTGTAAATATCGGTTGGTTCTATGAAGCCACGTAATAATTTTTGTACAATACTTTATTGTTTAAATTATAAGAAGCGTTTAATAAAAAATAACCATTTATAAATTACTTAAAACAATTGTCAGCTAATTTCTATTCAATAAAAAACAATACATAGGAATGATGTATGCCTTTCTGTTATTACCAAACGTAGTGTTAATGGAAGATTCATTGTGTGCGCATCGAATTCAGCCTGAATGCAATCTCAACGATATTCTGCGGAGCGGAATCGTCGTAACAAATGTACAATTCTTTCGGCTGAGGCGATACGTAAAGCCTGCCGACAACCCAAAATGATATACTGTCCCATTCGAACAGAACACCATACTCCTTGATAGCTATCAAGCTCTTATTGATCACCGGCTTATCGATGTCCTGATTGAGCATGCTCTTGTACCTCATAGTGTTCTGCAACAGTTTGTGAATCACATTGGAACACCGATTGAAATTCGACAGAAACTTGGCGTCCCTTGCTGTGTTTCGGTCCAAGTGCGACGACAGAACAATCCCTTCGTACAAATCCAAGTGGACATAATGGAACAAATAGTTATTGTCTCGCGCAGTCGTTAGTCTTTTCGGTGTGATGTACTGGGCTTGGTTTAATAACTTTTCTCGAATGTCTGATACGTCCATTGTACTCGAATGACTGTCATTCTGAAAGAAACCAAACACGACATTCAAATAACTTAACACACATCTTTATCCTTTTCATTTTACCTTGTAGACATCCAAGTCCGAATCGCTGTCTTCAGAATGTCTCGCCACAGCGTTGGACTTTTCTCTTGTTGCACGACGTCCCAAAATCGGAGCTGCCTCGTCGCTCATTTCGCTAACAGCCCCAGTGCCTTGACTCAAAGAATCTTCGGACGTTTGCAGAGAATAAACTGAAATGATTTTTTTATTATTTCTATTCCAATGTTCATTTAATTTATGTCGTTGATTATTTTGTAATACCAGATCCAATTTTCATGAGACTATCCTCGAAATTTCGTTGCTTGGAATAACCGATGGTCTCTTGTGATATTCTTCGACCTGACGAATGAAGGCTTGATTTTGACAAGGTGTTTTGAGAATCGGTCGATTTGATGAAATTTAACAGATTCTCAGTGAGACTGGCAGGGACTTTGGTAGTGGGATTCGCTTCGAAGGGAGCAATTTCTGGTTTGGCATTCGCAGTGATCCACTTTTCGGCTAACGTTGGAACGCCGATCTTTTGTATGTGCAATAACGTTTCTTGTGCTTCTTCCACGTAAAATATGTCAGGTCCGCTATTTGGTTCGTAACTAAAAAGAAAGAAATATCAGTCTCTTCAAAACCACATTTTATCTTAATTACAATAATCATAAAATATATAACAAACAAGCATAAATAACATACGTTGCAGTACACCCTCCAGATTCTAACAAAACTGCCAGGATGTCGTTTCCGAATCCCACTACAAGGAGGAAACATCTTTCTTCTAGGAACAATTGGCCCTCGCTTTGGTCAGACTCGTTTTTTATAAACGAGGAAGGATAAACTTTCTTCCAGACGACCAACGTCTTGACTTGTTCTTTGCTAATCAAATTCAGGATTTCGTGCTGACGTAAAAACGAATTTACTTGAACACACATCTCATGCGGTAGATGAGAACCTAGTAAATAATTTTTGTGGTATAGGCTGCTGCCAAGAATGGTGTACAGGCGCTGACAGTCCATGGGATCTTCATTCTATAAAAAAAAATTAATTCTCAGGTATTGAATGATAGAATTTAAATGGAAGAATTTATTGGCTTATAATAAATGTTTTAATTTGATGTTAAAGCTTTACCCATTCTCGATAGTCCATAGCTTCCATCTCATTCAAAGCAGCGTCAATTTGAATCTGAGCGTCCCTTGGTAAGTGAATAAAATGAGCAGCTGGCAAGATCTTCTCGAATTCGCAAATCTGCACGCTTTTACTAGCTGCAAGTTCGATGTCAAAGTCGGGATTGGACTTGTTCATGATATTTGTGAAAAATAAGTAAAACATGTGGTCCAGATAAGAGTGATTGTTCTGGTCCGAGAAACATTTGCTAATACTCTCGTTGGTGAATCCCAAACTCCTTACAATGTCTGCGGTAAATTGAATTGATTCTGCCTCGGAGCACCATTCGTTTGGAAAAGCAATGAGCAGTAATTCTTCTTGGAAGAATGAATAAATAATGTGAACTATCTGATTCGAAATTGATATTGAAGAGCTAAAACAAAAAAATTGTTTCTGTCAATTAATGGTGTTTGTTTCCAATGTCACTATGTTTGTATGGATATTATCATTTCAGTTTCAATCTACCTCACTGGATGAAATCCAATATTTTCTGGTAACATATGACTTAGCGTTACAAAGGCACCCTTGATAGACATCAAGAGCGGGGACACATTTTTTCTTTTGCTTCTTGGATACGTGTAAAAAATTCCTTGATTACTGTCCGAGCTATTATCAGTGAAATTTGAAGTTTTTGAGTAAACCATTCCGAAATTGAGATCCACCAATGATTCCATCAAATTTTTGCTTTGGTCCTTGTCAGTAATTCGTTTTACAAGCGCTGATTGCTGGAATATAAATTTCATTCATTTTCCTTTCGTTTTTATAAATTAAGTATAACTTGTAATATCAAATATTTTTATAGTTTCAAATTAATCCACCTGTAAACTTTTTGTCACAGGATCTTCTTCTGGGCCTTCTCGTGAAATCATCTGTTGTAAGTTCACTGTCACCTGTGAAAAAATCGAGATGAGTATTACATTTCTTTATTTTTAGAGATGAACGTTTTTTTTAATTTGTTCACACACATTCATCGGTGAGACTATAGTGGCAAGGATGCTGTCGATATTTTTAGACGTGATGTCACGCGAATTGATGCTTCGAATCCAGTCACCAACTTTGACATCAGACGTCTCTGTCGGCCTGTCGTGTGACGTGAAACCTGTTACAATGATTTTCGAATTATCCGAAGGCATCAACCCGGGAATGATTCCTAAATAAGCTTCGCACATGGTAGCTCTTCTACCAAATTTATGTCTTATATTTGGGTCTACCCAAGTTGTAAAACTGTACGTTCGTCCTGCCTGAAACGAAAAGAAAAAAATTGACTCGATGTTTTATGGTAAAATATCACGTACTTTATCTCAACGTTTTAACAACCTTAAATCTACACTTTTTAACACCAAACATTAAATACCAAAGAGTAAAACATATTTTTTAATTCGAAATTGAGATTTACACTTTGTGAATCAATCTTTCGATTGTTTTATAATTTAAAAGAAAATGCTTTAATATATTTTATAAATTAAAAAAGTATTACTTAATTATACTAATTAATCCAAAAAATAATGTTTTAAATTGGTTTTAAACTTTTAAATAAAATTCTTTACTTCATAATTTGCAAGAGCATATTCCTCTTGAATTGTCTCATGATTATTCCTGCTAGGATGCTCAGAACTATTCGATTTCTTATTTCTCATACTTCCTCTGGTGCTGCTCTTTCTTTTTATCAAACGAATAATTTTGCCTGCGCGCATACTTCTTCGTCGAGTCAGTTCCATCGGGGGGAACTCCGATTCGTCATTTTCAACACTTTTTGACTCGACAAATGTTTCCAAGGGTGACTCAATATAAAACAATTCTCCGTTCGGTTCGATGAATGCTTCCCATTCAGCCTCTGAGCTGAAACGAAACAGTTCACATTAAAAAATTATGAAAAAGTTTTTTAAACTATGGAACAAATTTTTTATTTCATAGAAAAAATAAAAAGAATACCAATCGCTGGACGAATAACATGATCCGGAACTGGAACCACTGTCACTGGGCCACCATCCAGGATGGTTTTGGTTTTTTGCATAGTGCCCAACGTTTCTTACTTTTGATTTTTCTAATAACGCTTTACTCTCGTCTGCCATTTTTAAGTGGTAGATCCTTCAGGGTTTTTTTTAATCACTCAAAAGTCCTTTTAATAGTCGCGCGCAACAAGTCTCAAAATAATCGATCATGAGTGAATCCAATTACATTGTGACAGACACACGAAAAGTTTTGAGCAAAAAGTGTCAACAGGAATCAGCTGATTGATAGGAATGTAAGTAGTAATGCGGGACGTGTGAGACACTCGCGCTTTGATCTTGACCAAGTTACAAGCTATACTTATATTTGTTTTCACTATAGTTTGCGCACAACCGTCAACTTTGAATCCGTATGTGTATTCCAACTTGTTCCATTTTAAGGCTCATTCCCATATGCGTAGAAGGGTTACAGACTTGACGCGAGCTTTATTATTCGAAGTCAATAAAATTTACATTAATAACAATACTAAATAGTTACGAAATTAAACAAAATGTATAAATTAAGAACAAACGTTTTTTAATTTGCTTTTTGATTTACAAAGAATGGATTTAGATAAAAACTCAGTAAATTATCAGGAATAAAAAATTTATTTGTTTCTTTTTATTATAATCACAAATTTACATGTACAAAATATCAGTCAATGTCAGAAATCAAGTTGAGACATTTTATTTTTACGATAATAATTATTTCGTTGGCAATACATGTGCTTTAGTACGTGTTCCACAATGTGTAAGAACATGCTTTCGGCGTGAAAGAGTTTATTAGCACTTACAAAAAAGTCTGAATTAAATTAAAAAAATAATAAACTTACCACGTACGTTTCAGTTACAAAGTGACACTCAACACATGCTAATTATAAATTACAAGATCACGCGCAATATTCGACGATTCGACTTTAACATTTTCTACCTCATCATTACATAGTTGTCCAATGAAAAAGTGCAGCTTCGAAAAAGTCTAATTTCGATATTGATGGTTGAATTGACAAAATAGACGCCAATACTGAAATTAACTGTTCAATTGATCGAATTCAACATCTATTATCGAAAGCATTTCTTGTCTATTAGAAAATTCAACCATCAACCACTTCAAATTATCGAATGGTAGATTTGAGTTTGGAAGTTCGAGCTTGGATTTCATTGGTTTGCTTTTTCTTTTGAGTATCAGATTGGAAACATTTCCATAATCGCAAAGTTTCGTCGGCGCTTGCACTGAGCACTGTCGTGCCATCGGGCGACATTGCCAAGTGCAAAACGCGACTTGTGTGGCCGGTAAGTTCTGCGACTTTTGTCATCGCCGGGTATTTCCAAAGGGTCAGCTGATTTTGAACATAACCATGGCTTGACACTAATTCTTTGTACGTGGTAGACCATAGCAGGGAACAAACTTGTGATTTCGTGTCAACGGTATTCAAGCATTGACCTAAAACAAAATTAACAATTAAAATCCGTCGTCTATGACATGTATTTACATTTCAAATGATGATTAAACAAAAGTTGATAGTACCATTATTACAGTTCCAGAATCGAATGGATCTGTCAGCAGTGCCACCGCCACTGGCCAAGATATGATTAGACCAAGGACACCAAGCAAGGGCTTTGACCGCTGCCTGGTGTTGATTCATTGAATAAAGAGGTCGAGGATGAGAGTGATTTTGTCCGCTGACTGCAGGCCAGATGTGCAACATGTTATCGTTGCCACCACTGGCTAAGTATTTACCATCTAGTGACCATTTCAGACCGCACACTTCGCCAGAGTGGGCACTCATCGACGACACCACGTGCTCTCTCTGTCTGACGTCGTGATGAATGATTTCTCCTCCTCTGCAAAATAGTTTCAGTTTTACTGACGATGCCGAATTAAAAAGCTAAAAATGCTTATATTAAATTGAATCATTTCGAATTGAAGTTGAGTTTTGAAACGATGAAGCTACCTGCAGCCACTGCTCAAGATGTGGGAGTTCCATGATAACGAGCCTACTCTGGCAGCGTGGCCGCACATCACGCGCAACCTTTTCATCTGGCTGCAATCATAGAGTTCGGTCGCTCCTGTGCTAATTCCAACGGCCAAATAAGGTCCTTCTTGTATCCAAGCAACGGAGCAGGGATAATCCGTTCCTTCCATAGTGAGTAATTGGTCTATTGTTCCTGTGGTTGCGTTCCATAAATAAACGTCGTGATCCAGAGCCACTGCCAGGATATTGTTTGGAGACCAGTCGATTAAATTCAAATCTGTAAGGAATGACAATTCTTGTTTTATTGTAATTGTGATTTGAATTTTCAACACAACTTGGTTGAATTCAACTTGTAATAAAAAATGCAATATTTCAAACGTAAAAGAATAAACTGAGTGAATAAACTTAAATCATCAGCTTACAGTAATCATCAATTATATCTGGAGCATCCAAAATACGATCAGGAGCCTGAGGGATGTGTCTGGTCGCAGACTTTGTCATCGCTGGTGTTTTTGTCTGACTGTAAACCACACGCAGTGGATTTTGGTATCCTTCGGGCGGAGCAGGAGCTTTGTTTTGGTACGATAATATCCGCATATTGTTCATGTCTCCGCCGTTCAAATTTTCCTCAAGCAAACGTTGCATCTCCTTTTTCGTTGGACTCACGTTGTCCACCTTGTCGGCGTCCTGGTCGGTTGATTGCTGATGTTGATGCAACTGAAACAACATTTTCCATTCAATCCTGGACACTGTTCATTCATAATACACCAAATAAACGAATGTTTATACCATAACAAAAATTAATTACCTTGTAAAATCCCAGGTCAAAATTTGTCATCGATCTCGAAGGGATAAAACGGTCTCCACCAGATCCGCTAGGGGTTTTCGCAGGAGTTGTACCACGTGCTGGACAAAAAGATATTATTTTCATCTAAACAAAACTACAGTGAAATGAGAATGAATTTGTAATTTCAATTATTCTTACTTCTAGATGGAGTTTCTTTGAACGATTTTCATTTTTCTTAGTTTTATCCGGTGATTTGATTAAACTTGCACTGGAATTGGTAACCTTCGACACATTTAAAACTGTTCTCGTAGAATTTGCGCTTATGCTGGAACAAAAAATAATACATTGTTGAAATTGTACAATTACATTACTAAATTTTGTTTGTTTATCAATGACACTGTTTAAAAGTTTTTGTGAAAATAATACATACTTGGAAGCGTTCGAGACATCCAACACTTTTTTCTGCCAACGGGGAACCGGGCCTTTGACAGCATCGTCCATCCGAGTCAAACTATTTATTTCCTTGATATACTTCAAGTGGGACATCTTGTTTTCTGTAAAGTAAGATAATTACGAAATTGATTCGAAGCTCAGATACACAAACCAGGTGCACATTTAAATGTTATGTTCTGTGATTCATACTCACAACTGATTTACTGGGTTTCAAAAAATAATAAATAATGATACACTCGCGCTGTTTATTGCGTCGGACTCAATTTTCATATAAAGTTAAATTATTTTACAACAAAAACATTGAAACATTGAGATTTGTTTTATCACAACCGCCAAAAGCCTCACTTCAAGCTTGGACATTTAAATGCAAGTGGATCCAAGCAGAAAGTGACGGTTGCTTGAGCATTTGAATTGGAACCCGATTTAAACTGCCTTTGTCTGATTGGTCGAATTCAAATTCGTCTGTCTTTTTCTAACCGACGTGTGTAGATACGTTTCTCTCTTTTTAACTTTTGGTTTTTGAGTGTTCCAAAAGTTCCAGATGATCTAAAAGCGATATTTCGCGCGAATTTTGAAAATCATAAAAAAAATTTCAAAATGGAATTAACAACATAATTTAAACGTTAATATTTCTTCTTATAATTATAATTGGAAAATTATTTCAAATTTGTTCGACAGAATATGTCAATTGAAATTCTTTTATATTAAGCAATTTAAATAACTGGTTGGACAAAATAATAATTCGATTTTTATGCTTTTTTGGAAATTCATTTATAACAAACTAACAACATAAACTTTATATTAATTATACAAATTGCTTAATATAATAATCATGGTAATTGAAAAAATGTATATTATAAATTGTATGACAAAATGAAGCAATAAAAAAAAGTTGTAATACAATTTCTCGGTTCTTAAAAATTGGATTCGTCTGAATATTCGATGAAGGCCTGTTTTTTCTTCTCTCTTCTTATTTGTTGAAAACTTTCACTCCACTGACGTCACGGTCAGAATATGATTTTTACATTCAATTTTATATAATATTAATAAAAAATGCAGAAACTTACGCAAACGTTGATATTTATTTTTATTTACCTGAAGATAATGTAAAATGATAGCGGCAAAGAAATTCAACATAATTCATTTTAATTGTTATAATTTAATGAAAATTAAATTTATGTTCGTTGCATTGTAATTAATTATAGTTATTACACAAAGGCATTTTAATCATCATAGGCAAGACGTTTTATGGTTAAATTATAAAGCGCCATTTTTAACATACTTAATCAAATTGTTATTGTAGGGTCGCAAAAACTCGAAGCTAATTTGTGTAAAGGTTCATTGTTCTTCTAAAGATTGTACTAACACTGTGAATTTATACTTTTTAGGTACGGAGACGATGCGTAACGATGATGGTTTCCCATAATAATGCACTTGTGTACATATATTTCTTGAATACATTACTCGGCGCTGAAAATTTGTCGGCCATTCATTGCAAGATTCTTTTTTTTTATTCTTGAAAATTAAATTAATCAGAAAAAAAGTTTTGAACAATTCAAAAATTTAAATCTAAAGAGAAAACAATTTCACCAACTAACCAAGGTACTTTGTAATTAATTTACAAAGTTAATCTCAAATGACAATCTAACTGAGGTAACAAAAAAAGTTTGCAAAAAGAACGCGATAAACGACTTGTTCTTCGATTGTAATTTCGGTCTAGAACAAACTGAAACTGCAAAATGTTTGAGGTTGTGGAAAATTAAATCAACATAGATATGTGAGTCACGCAATATGGCCAGAAACAATTATAAATGCCTGGTCCGTAGGTTCACGTGTGAAAGGAATATGAACATACGAATACATTATGTGAACTAGTCAGTTTACAGATGGGATTCTTGTATTTAACGTTCCCTTTTTCTTTCATTTTTAACACCAACTTAAAATATCAATTGAATTATTTTTCGCAACTCCATCCAGTCAGCCTTTTTGTTCTTTATTCAAATTCTTTTTATTCGTGCTTACATTCTTTCCATGGGAAAAACAAACAATTTTTTTTTAATCAATCTAAATAATAAAACAAATGTTGGTTTTGCAATTTGTGCAGTCGGTTCAATCGCAAAATCAATCAGCTCGTCGAACTCCGCTAATTAAGAGGCAAGTTGAACTGGAAGCGGGATTTGCATCTTTCGTTTTCCAAGTCCAAGTCGGTGTGGGAGAACAACCGTCGGTGTCCTGGATGGTTGGAAAATTGTTGGAGTTGATATGGCGAGGAGCTTAACTCCGGTAACCTAGCTTTATGAAGTAGAATCAAACTCATACAGCTAGATAACCAAAGAAAATGTCCGCGCCAAGATCCTCTTCTGGAGATCCGGACCTTGGTGCCAAATAATGATCCCGGGTTCTGCGAAACAAAATGGCATTACTTATAACGTTCTTTGTAACTCGAAATCGAATGTACATATCAAAACGAAAAGCACTGACGCAACGGGCAGAGGTAAATATTTTCAAGTGAAAGTCAGCGTTGGATTTTATTTTGCCTGTACGATCGGCGTTACAATGTGTTTTGTGTCGCAACCGAATCAACGCACCGTTCGAATATTTTGTAACCCAACAGAAAAACTGTTTTTAAATAATAGAACCAAAAAAAAAAAAAAAACAACAAACGAAAAAGGAACAAAAATGAGAACTACAAAGAAAATTGTAATTGGTAATTACAGTCCAATCCGAACGGGATTATTCGTGCGATTAGATTACAAGAGATGGTTGTCTGATAACGAAACAGTTATGCCGATTTTGGTACAAAAGTTAGCTATCGATAAGAGGTATGTTAAAAGCCGGCGTATCTCATGCTCGGGATCGAATGAAATTAACCTGGCCGTGTACCGAGAAATGCTGCATTTGGTCTTGCCACTTTGAGCATTTCGCAACAAAGTCCAACCGGAGAAAGTAATGATCTTACCATATTCCTCGCGTTTCAACTCCATCTTATTTTATTCTTTTCTTCTCTCTCTCTCTCTTTCTCTGTCAATATAATTTTTCTCTCTCTTGTTCTCCCTTTTAAATTTTTCGCCTTTGTTCGCCAAACGTGTCTTATTCTCAAAATTAACGAATACTTGCATGATTGCTTTATTTCATTAGCCAATACAAAAATCATGCCAAGGACGATGGTCCAAGTGGGGATTGTACTTTTAATATTTTTANCCACCCATACCAATTTTCGTTTCCTCGTTCTTTTTTACCTTTTTTCTTGTTCATAAAAAATAACTCACGGTGACTTGATAATGCCATTGGATATAAAAATGTATGCATAATTGATTTTATCTCGCGAATAATTGTAAAAAAAAAAAAAAAAAAAAAAAAAAAAGAAATAACAACTACCGTTGCAAAATGGAAAGATTGTGCGTGTTTTTATTTTATTTTAGCGCGCATGAGCGCATTGTCGTCTATCTTGGATGATAAACTGACCTTCGATCTTATTCGAACATTATTTAACTATTTGTTAAAAGAACTCAGCTAGCCTGGTGACTGCAAAAATTACAGAAATACGTTTCCTGTTTGTGTCCCACAATTTCAATTTCTGTGTCAGATCTGACATCACGTTTAAACGTTTACCTTTTTATTAATTGTACGATACAATTTTTTGTCCCCTCTCCTCGAATCTCGATCATTCTTCAAATTGTTCTCATTTTTCACCGCCTTCTTCTACCTTTTTTTCTTGTTAACAATGAACAACGAAAAAAAACTCCATTTTTCACTTCGCATTTACGACCGATGAATGAGTAACAATCGCACGTGAGACACGCTGCTGAAAAAATGTTATTAAAAAAGAAACTAATATTTAAACAGTTGCGCAAACAGTTGATAAGACTCGCGTTGAAACAAGTTTAACGGTCAGATTGGCATCAAAATTATGTTAATGAAGTTAAGTTTACAATTTTCTTTTTTTTTTTCTTCCCAAAATCTGAAGTTCAAAAATTTGATCCACTTCCATTTAATAAAGTTTGTTTAAAAAAAAAAAAACAAATTTGAGGAGAGAAAAAAAATTAGTTCGTTTGCAGTTAAATTAAAAAAATACGAAAATGTATGAGAACAATATAATCAGGAATAATTAAATCATGTAATAATTTGTATCAGCCGGTAATCTTAACGAACTGTAAAATTTGAGCGGGCAATTAAGTGTACCTGTTGCTTTGTATTTTTTTTTTTTTTCATGTTCCTCCAAAGAATTTGAGATCGATTGAAAAATCGACAGAGAATAAGTTTTGTATGTTTTTGTTCTGATAATTTGAAGACGGTATTTCAAGCACGATTTTTCGTCGTTCCAACAGACCGACTGAAACACGCGGAACGTTTACCTGTCCTCCGTTCCTCCGTTCATTCTACCGTGCAAAGTTTCGTTCATCCATACGGCCCAAGATTCAACAACGATAAAAACTTCCGCAGTGGCACAGATATTGTTCTGTTATTTAAATCATACGGTACCCCGGCTTTTGATAGTTAATTAATTCCGTCGAGCGCACAAACCGAAAATTCCAAACAAAACAAAAGCACAGAAACGGACAAATCGGACAATCGGGAACGCGAGAAAAGGCTGTCGTTTCAGAGGTGAAATCTTGACTGAATTCTCCGAACGAAGGTCGAGGGAAAACTGTAAGGCTGAAGGTGAGCGCGGGACCGTTCATTCCCCCCCCTTTTTTTGTTGTCCGTGGGCATTTTTACAAGCGAACGGCACGAAAAGAGCGACTGGCGAAACGAAACGTTCCAATCATCGCGATGAGATCGAACAATCTTATCACCAGCAGTTACAAATGATGTCATTAATGAAATTCGAGTCGAGAGTCTCGATTTGGTTGCGCAACTGATAAATGCACATAATTGTAGAACGCGGAAAGAAGATAAAAGCTGGCGAGGAAGCTGACGGAAAAGTTTCGAAACTTTGGAACAAAAAAAGATAGAAAAATTAACAAAGACAGAAGAACGGACGCGAGGAACTAAAAAAAAAGACGCAATTTTGGATACCAATCGAGCCGGGGATTATCTGGACAGAAGAACTTTGTGCGGTATCTGAACGGTCGTGTGAAGGTCGCCGATTATCTCGGACGAGCGTGTGCCGAACTTTGACTCACTGGTGTTCGGCGCGTGAACCGAAGTACGATCCGATTGCCCGAAGTTCGGCTGGAACGAGTGAGCTTGGCAGTTGCGGCCCGAGGTGGATTCAACTGAGGTTGGAGGAAAGAAAAAACGTAATAATAAGTTTATAAAATCGGCGTGGAAAAACAGGTAGAAATTGTTGGTTACATAAGGTGGATTGATATAGCGGAGGTAGGAGAGTCGGTGTACCTGAGTCTGGGCGGACAAACTGGCGCTCCCGTGGATGAGAAACTTGGAGGGATGAGAATGAGAAGAGTTGTTTGATGAGTCTGGCACTTACACCTGGGTTAGCCCGAGAATCCTAGTTGCGCGATGAGATCACTAGCGCACTCACTGACAAACTGGCCCCGCGCCCCTGCGTTGTCTCGGCGCACACCTTTGGTGCGCGCCCCTACCTCGGGCCCGCAATTGCCTCTCGATTGGCCCGTTCGAATCGCGATCATGACGTCACCGATTCGAACGTACGAACAACCGACGAGAAACCGTCTCTCGGTTGCTCTCGTGGTCGCTTCTTTTTCCCCCGTCGTGAGTCCCCCTGCGGTATCGCGTCCCCCTGCGACCTCGCCCCCTCCCCTCCCCCCTGCTCGCCCCTCGCAGCCGGTCCCCTGCGGCCCCCCTCCACCGGACTCGGTCTCTCAGGTAAGCAGAGGCTGCGCGGACCGCCAGGTATAAGAGCAGAGACATAAAAAAGGAAAAAAGGGCACATTCCAACGTCTATAGAGCCGACCATAACGATTCCCATACGTTCGGCCTAACGAACAACCAGTGACCCAAACCCCCTCGTCGCTATCTCCCTCTCGCCATGTTTTACCCCGCAAAAAATTTTTCGATTAAACTCAATAGAACAGAAACGAACGAATTTTCGTCTCTCCGCCCGTCCTTTAACGGCACCGCCGACACACACCGAACAAAAAAATCACACTCTGCGAAAACCACCTACCTATGCCGCCGCCATTCACTTAACTCGCATTTTCAACTTCGCGCGCCCATATTCCGCACAAGACAATTTTATGGCGCTCATTTAAAACGTGATTTTAATTGTACTCAGTCACGCACTTTAATGTGCGCGCCTCGGACCCCGAAATTCAACACATGTGCCACATCGAACCGCGTGGCAATCATTTTCCTCTCTTTTCTCCGTCGCGTTTTTGTTTCAGTTTTCCTTTTTCTTTTTCAAACTTCTCGTTTCAAGTTTGAGCCTGTTTCTGTGTGATTTTTCATTTTTTTCAACAGTCGCCGACAGTGTTTGTCAAACTGCAAGACGCTTGACTTACGTTTGTCCTCTGAATTATTTGGTTTTCAACGTTTGACCTTGACGCGACCCCTGAACGATGATCGATGATTTCAGCCGATTTTTCTTCGAGACATTTAGAAATTTTCATTATGAGTTTGATTTTTTAGGTTCTTGAAGATTACATGTGATTTTTTGTTTTGAAATTCGTAATTTATTAATCACACTGGATCTCTTTCGCTTTTTTCATCTGTTAGAAGGCCCTCTTACGCCGGCACCATAAATGGAATAGAGAAGCAAAATCGAAACTAATTATTTCAACGGTACAATCATGCCCTTATGAGACCACAAAACTTCAATGTCAATATAACGAAATTTGAATAAAATTTTCATAATGAGAGGTAAAGGAAAAAACTTTCATATGCTGAACAATGTTCTTTCACTTAGGGGCTTGGGTAAAAAAAAAACAATTCGAGTTTTCCCTTTTGGCTTAGAAAAACAACATAAGAAAAATTCTACGTCTCGTTTCTGAATTGACGATTCTTTCACAATATGTCAGTAACGGTAAACTGAAAAAGCACTTTAATTTCTATCGAAAAATCTTTGAGCCGGGCGTGCTTTGTTTGGTCGATGACATTTTTCGTGTTACAACCTGTTATTTTGAGGAATAAATTTTGGAAAAAAAATACAAAGACAAAAAAATCAAAGAACGAGCGACGAAACAAATTTTTACGAAGAGAAAGAATTTTATATATTTTAATAAAAGAAAATTAACCACTTGGAGGAGAGAAAAAAAGCGATTAAAAAGGATAAAAAGGATTTATAAAAGGTACAAAACGAATTTGCGATGAATAAAAAAGTATTTAAATGGGGAATTACAAAATAAAAAAAATTAAGAAACGGTTGAAAGAATGAAATGAAATTGCGAAGAAATGTTGTTGCAAATTATATAATTGAAGGATGAACAAGTTATGACAAGAAATTTGGGTAGGTGTAGCAAGTTTGTGTGGCACACTTGAAAACGTTGCTCTTGGTTCATGGTTGACTGTGTCGAGCTAAAGTTGACCCCCCTCTTCGTCTCTCGCATCTTTTACCAAAGTCTCACTCGGCTTGCATCTCTCTCGTTTTATCTATTCCTGCTTTGCTCCTTTCTGTCTTACCTTACGACACTACGAGCCTCGCCGTGTGTCATGTATCGGGTGATCCGATCCAACCACCATCGCGCATTTCGAATTACATTTTCTTTTTTATCCTTTAAACTAATTAAAAATTATTCATACCAATCGCCAACAACTTTATCAAATTTCTATAATTCTACATTTCAAAATCATTCTTTTAGGAGGCAATAAACAAAAGTCACATAATTAAACGTACATTTTATATTACAATTAATTAAATTAATTGGGTAGTTCAATTTTGAACGATAAAAAATTGATTTTTCAACTGATAGAAATAGAAAAATATTGTAATAATTGTTGTTTTGAAATACAACATGATTAAACATATATTTTATGTTAAAAATTAATTAGGTAGTTTAGTTTTGAATAAAATAATCGATTTTCCGACTAATAGAAGTAGACAAATTGTTGTAAAATTTGTTGTTTGGAGCGCAGTAAATCAAACGAGATGAGAAATCAAATTTGAAAGAGAAAAAAATGAAAATGAAAATGAAGCGATGTTTTGAAGAATAAGCCAAACTGAAATTACAAAGGTACACAATGCTGAAAACATTGGTCCACTTCCATTCACCGAGGAAATCGTCTTAGTGCATACATTTTTGTGTCGCACGGTGCCCAAATGATGCTTTTCGTTGAAAGTCCCAAAAGATGCACGGTCGTGACTTTCCAAAGAAAAATTTCCCCTTGGAGGATATTTTTCAAAACCCAAATTTCCATTTACAATCAATCAACAAGCGATTTTCTTTGTCGAAACTTTCTATCGATTTTCATTCGAACTTTGGGACTGCAACGGAGTTCGGCTTGTACAAGAAACTTATTTATTATTCGACGAATAAACAAAGTCGAGCTCGGCGAATTTTAATCGCTCGAGCCGTCATCGAGATTTCAAATGGCGTTTAAACAAAAAAAAAAAAAATGAAAAAAAAAATAAAGAACTTTTGCGTGACTATAAATTTAAAAATTATGATAAATTACGGCTGAATTAATATTCCCAGACTAGTAGAGACGAGATCCAGAAATAAAACAACAAAAAAAATCATTCAACTTGCTTCGGACTGTATATACTTTCTCATCTTAAAATCTTAAACTTGGACTTTGAACTTTGGAGCATTTTTTATTGGGCATGAAAAGCTTCATTCTCAACTCAGACCAGAAACTGATTTTATTTATTTAAAAATATCTCATTAAAAAGAAGTAAAAAGAAAACTTAACATTTAAAAATATTAATTAAGAGGTAAAATAAATATTGTGTTGCATTTTAGAGCATTTTTTATTGTGCATGAAATTTTCATTCTCAACTGAGACCAAAAACTGATTTTATTTATTTAAAAATATCTCATTGAAAATAATTAAAATTAAAACTAAAATGTGGGGATATAAATTAAGTAGTAAAATAAATATTGTAATGTGAAAATTGAGTATAAATAATTTAGTTGGACTGGATAGGAGAAAATAATTGGTATTAATGTTTAGGCTGGCTATTATCAAGTTATTGTTCAGTAGAGAAAGTAGATTATTACACTTGGTGAGTTGAAAGAGACTTACAAGTACATGTTTACATGCGCTTTGCGTGGGAACGCATGAGGGACTGTACCTGTCTGATTTTTGTAATAGCTACCAGCGCCGAGTACAGGTGATTTTAAGTCATTTGGGAAAAATGCGTGTTACTTCCTTCAGTTGGTATTTCAATGAGGCCGGACGTTATAAGATCTAAATTGACGATCGCCAAGCATCCCGGGATATTCGCAGTTCTTAATCGTGCATCATGATAATCCTATTACGTACTCTTCAACAATTATTTATTCCATATGAAATTAAAACAAATAACGACGGTGTCATTTTCATTTCAAGTCCCCCTCTTAATCTGATGAAACAAGTTCAAGATTAAAATTATTCAACTTCAAGAAAAAGCGACTGACAACTTAAGATATGAATTTATTAAATAAAAAAAATAATACTAACAAGCCACGTTCATTAATTTGTTTTCCAACTTCGAAAACATTATTTTTTGACTGACGTTTTTGAAAAAAATTGAGTTGTAAATTTGATGGTAACTGTTTTTTTCCATGTTGGCAGTTGGCATTTGAATGATTGTCAACTTGTAAAACTGCGCTGCAGCATGAGATTTAAATTACAACCCGGGAGAAGTTTTTGTCCTACTAAATCTCGGTTGTAGAGATGGGATCAAAATGCAATTTGATTACTAATGCGACAAAGATCGAAACTAACGCCCTTCGACTTCCGCCGGATGTCCACCGTCCTTGTCACGTTGTAAAATTTCTCTCCTTACAACATTTTCATGACCAATCTATTTTTAAAACGTTTTAATTATTCCGCAGTAAAAAAAATTAACTCGAATATTGTGATGAAAAAAAACTTGTGTTGAAATGAATAAATAGTAAGAAGGAGTTAGAAATGTAAATTAAACAAAATATATAAAAAAGTTCTGAGGGGAAGAAAAAAAATTTGTCGCGCAATAAAAAGTTGGAACATTTTGCATGGATAGGGATCGATGGTAAAGGCGGCGGATCGTTTTACAAGCAATCCCTTGACAAAAGTGTTCCGAGAATAGTAAAAATTACGGGCAGTTTTGCGTGGTTCGAAAAGACGCACTGGCCGTTGGAATAAGTTAACAAAATATGTGAAATAATAGCACACCGCAAGAGGCTTTGGGTTTCATTTTGGTCAGCTCGCTAATATTCGAGAGTTTTCTTGTAGAACGTCTCTGTCCTGTGACGAAGGCGCGGTATCCTCAGATACCTCCTTGCAGGTTATTCCAGTTCGGCCACAGCGATTCGGATAAGATTCGGAAGCATTCGCTTGATTCCCTTCGTCGGTTTTATATTTTTCTTATTCGCATTCTTCCCCACGGACCCGGCGTTCAATTTTTGCCCAGCAAAATCTAGCACGTGCAGACCCATTTTTATCTTTCAACCTCTCCAACACTTTCATTCATTTTCAACATTTCCAATTTCCCATTTAAGATATTCTATTTGTTTCGAAATTATAGAAACATTTAATTTAAGTCAGTCCAAATTGAGGAGACGTTTTTTTTATTTGTTTTTTAGAGTTTTATATGCTAGAGTAGAGCACTTATTTCATTTCCAATTTTCAATTTCAGGAATTTTATTTGTCTTAAAATTATAAAAACATTTAATTTAAATTAGTCCAAATTGAGATGATTTTTGTTTTGATTTTTAGAGATTTATATTGGTAGAGTTAGAACATTTATTTCATTTCTAATTTCCCATTTCAGGGATTTTATTTATTTCAAAATTTTATAAAAACATTTGATTTAAGTCAGTCCAAATTGAGGAGACGTTTTTTTTTTGTTTTTGTTTTTTAGAGTTTTATATTTTAGAGTCAACAGGTGACAGAAGAATTTTGAAAAGTGAATGGAAAAATTAGGACGTGAATATAGTGATAGAAACGTTATATCCTATTGAAATCTCCCATCGACGTGGAACGGACACTGCGGTTGCAGATATCGTTTATTGAAATCTCTACATGAGTCTACGGGCTAACGACGTGGTAGCCACCATTGCTCGCTTTACTCGAGCTTCTCCTGAGCACTTATGCAGAAATTTCAAGATTGCGGTGAACACACTCGATCTCAAATGATTCATCTCACAGCGGGCATACATTAACTGCAACGTTGTAAAGTTGCAACATTTTTCTACCCAATCTTCATTTTCGAATGCTTATTCCGTATTCCAACATTTCGTTGCTTATTCAATTTTGTTGTATCTTCAATTTCGTTTCCACGCCCAACTTTGATACTCTTTTTCTCCTCGCTTTTTTTCTTCTTAGTCGCACAGGATATTTTTGATCTTCAACCTCGACGCCATCTTAAAAAGGAAAGTCACCGTTAAAATGTACTCCAAAATAAATAAACACGAATGTTTTTTCAACAAATAATCGTTCGAACAATTTTTTCCATCTCAAAAATCATCATTCAACTTTTCCAATTCCAAAAGATGACTGGACAGAATTTTGACAAATTCCTTTCTCAGTAGATCGTAGGTGGTATTTTACCCCAATTTGCTAGTTCTAATATTGAAGGTTACCTCCCACTTTTTTTTCCCCAACAAACTTTCTTTCACAAATTACGAATTTTTTTTCTGTTATGCTCTTTCCCGTTAATTCTTGCCCCTCTTTATTTGTGATTATTATTCCCCTGAACCATACTTACACACCTATTTAAAATTTAAAAATAAAATTGCTCGTTTTGATATAAAAAAGTTCGATTTCTTATAATCTTTTCACGTGGTCGATGAAGACTCATAATAATCACCCGGCCATAATAATACGTTTATGTAAGGGTTTTCTACTCTCAGACAAAATTCTCCGTCGGGATATTATCCTGTAGCGCGGAGGAGATGATGTCATCGCATCCGATGAGTTTAACAGCGCCTACACATTAGAAAAAGTTTCATTTTATAATAACCATCATTTTACCCCAAGTATTTCTTTACTGATAAAAATTTTATTCTCTCACGGCCAAATCCATCGTGCGATCACACAATTCGGTCATCCAAAACAAAAAAAGAAACAATTCCCAAGGATCCAAAATTATAAAAATAATAAATAACGAACAAATAAAACTGACTAATTTGTAAACGATTTTGTCAGACTCGTGAATTCTCGAGTTCGAGTGAGTTTCAAGTTGAGTGTCAAGTTTAGCTTTTTATTGTGTACATAAAATTAATTAAGAGAGAGAGAAAGAAAAAAAAAAAGAAGCATTGCGGGAAGGAACAAATAAAAAAAGGTCGCAAAAACAGTGTATAAGTGAGACAATTGCGAAGATCTTATTTGGGCAGAGATGTGCATAAGGCGCCACGTAACCACTGAAAATGGCATAAGGCTGCAATATTTGCGGGAGTATCAAGCGAGTTTCATACCGGTTATGCAGATATGCAGAAGGCTGTGTTAGTTGGACCACTTGCAAACATTCGAAGAAAGACCAGAATGCCTTCTCTCCGCTTGTTTCATATAGGTATACTTTTGCAGCTGCCAACTGATACACGCGCTAGATCTCCGCTTTTCGTTTACGACAATCATGTTTATAACAGTGAGTTCACTCACGTATTGTTTACTTGACTCAAATAAATGGACGCGCCGACACCGTCATGTTTTAACCTTGAACAGAAAATTGTCCAACGTTATCTTTAAACAAAGAAATGAAAAATAATAATACTTTTCTTACATCCTTTCAAAACTAAGGAACAACATTCTGGTTTTATTTTATTTAAAATTGTAACTTTCATCGAGCAAATTTTGTGATACCGTGAGGAAATTGTGGAAAGGTCACTTGAAGGGCGAAGGACCGAAATTCGACTCTGAAGATCGGTTTTGATGCGCGGAGCTCGAACGTAGACGAAAGTTTTGAGTTATCAAGTCGGGAATGGTAGTCAGTCAACTAGATTATAAATAGACCAGACTTGGCGCGATGAAAATGGCCAATAAGTATAGTCGATGTGTTGGAACGAAGAAACAAAAACGAAAGAAAAAAAAAAGGAGTCAGCATCGCAGTGGACGGATCTCGCGCGAAGATCCGTATTCTTGATAGCGAAAGAATATTCGAACGGTCCAATGGGGTCCATTAAGCCCAGCGGCGATCCGGCCGGACTTTCGATGGGTCCAGCCGCTTGTAGAGGCACCGGCGTGAGAGGGTGGCGGGGGATCCGAGCCTGGTCAAGCCGCATTCCGTTGCCCAGCCGCCTCCTTCGAACCCTTCGTCCGCCTATTTCGTTTTCCTCTCTCGTACTTTTTTCATCTTCCTCTCTTCTCCTCCATCGCCTTCTTCTTAACCTCTCGTCTCCACCATCACACGTTTTCTACTTAAATTCATATTCCCGCTTTATTACTCCACACACCAACACACGTAAATACAAATCGTTCATCTTCAATGTTGCAACACTTTCAATTCAACTGCACACACAAATACTGCTTTCAAAAATGTTCCTTTCGTTTTATTTATTCTCAGTTTGTTATATTTTTTTACAACTTAGTTTATTCTTCTGTCTAGATTTTTGCTTTTTCTAGCAGGGTTGAAACAGGGTTTACCATTCAACTGGGTTTTGCAAACGAGAGATGAAGAATATAAAAATAGGTTGATAATTTTGTAGAAGATAGCGTGAGAATGAGAACGAGCAGGTAGAAAAAAAAAAAACGAGAACAGAAGGTTCGTAAAGGAGGCCCAGCATCCGAAAGCGTCGGGTCAAGCTGGTACTAACAGGCGGACAAGTCCGATGCGAGCGGGCGCCCACGCTTCGCGTACATAAGAAAGTCGAGGATGTACCTATATCCTACACCCCTCGTATGTACTTCAACGTGGCCATGCGCGTACCCTTCATTCGACAACCTCTTCGCCGCGTCTCGCTCCTTTTTTCTTGACTCCTCATCTTGCCTGCGAGCCACGCTGCCCTCCTCTTTCCTCTCCCGCTTCGGAGTCCCTCTCGCAGCGCTGTTTCGCCGCTCAAGACAATCGGTTAGCCATACCATATTATACCCACCGCATCATTTCTACACCAAAATAATACAATCACGAACGATCAAATTCTTTCAACCGTTCTGGTCTAAAATATCACCACAGTTTTACTGGTTTTTGTTTTGTTATTTTGTTTTTTGTTTTTTTGTTTTTTTTTTTTTTTGAAAACATTATTTTGCGTTTTTTGACAAGTTTGAAATCCAGTTGGTAGATTTTCGATTTTAATTGTGATTAAATGTTTCACAGACAAACAGGACAAAATAAAGAGGAACAGTTTAACATTCGAGATCAGAATGGGATTGTAACCATAGAAATATGAATTTCTGATTTATTCGAGTTGAATTTTAATGGCCTATTCACAATGAACAGTCAAGCATAACGGGTCTAATACAAATCAAATAGGAGGGCTGCAGACGAAGGTTACACGTCTACTACAAAGCTTAATTTTTTCGGAAAACACTACGAGCGTTTCATCCCATTGACTGAATTCGAACGTTCGTGTATTTATCAAAGGATACAACACAAAAATGATTAATTTTATTCAGTCGGAGAGAGATAAGCAAAGTTTTGCGATCCGGTTGTTGGAAGAATCAACTTTTTTTGTTGTTGTGTCGTTCGAAGTGTTTTTATAACGAAGGAACAAAAAAGAGAAGTGGCCGGTGGTCCAGAAAAGTTTGCATAGCGCACATCTAGAAAACGTCATGTTAAGTACAACCGCTCACACATAGAGAGCATTATGTACGTATTTCAAAGCGACAACGTTAAAAAGCAGTGGAAATCGGAGATACTGTCTTGTTCCACGAAGGCGGACATTTAGAGTCGCCCGCGCGGTAACTAACCGAGTCTCGAAACCAAGGCCATCCAGTCGCTTGACCGGGCCTTCTTGTGCACCGTGCAGACGTTCCACACACACATACGTATATGGGCTACACACGCATGGAACATTCTCGATCAACGAAGCACCTTCCAACCTATCTAACTTCTTCTACTTCTTTTCTCCCCTTCTTCTTCGTCGTCCACTTGTTTTATTTGTTTCTCCTTCGTCTCCCATCGCATCTCCCTTTCTTCATCGTTATGCCCGTCTTTATTGCTAGCCTCCACCATTCTCATTGCAACTTGTACCTTGTACCACTCATATTCTTAATCCTCAGCTCTATTTTTATCCACCTGCGTGTAGCCATTGTCAAAATATTGCCACAAGGTGCACGGCTCGGACCACACAATTCGGATGATTCCAAGCTCGGGATCTATCTTAAAACGCTTTATACAACACATTAAATTTTTCTCAAACTCATTTTCTTATTCATTGTTTTTTTTCTCTCTCTCTCTCTCTCTGCAAACTGATTCTTCTCATCGTACCTGCTGCTTTTACACAACCAGACTGGAGTTTTTGATTATAAAGAAATTTACATTCATTGCTTGTTTATAAAAGTATAAAATCTTTATTCGATCAAGTTTTATGAAACGGGCATAAAAAACTCTCTCGACTCAACTTCAAACGTAATGATCCTCGTAAGCTTCTTTTTGATCCAACAAGCTGTTCATGATCTCCACATATTCGTCTTGTTCCATGGGAAACGAATTGTAGCGTTTAATGTGTTTGATCCGTGAGACTTGTTCATGAAGGGACTCGAACATTTGAGTCAAGCCAACGGTGCTGTGCATGCCCGCGAGTACTGGAACACTCTTGACTTCTGCAAAAGGAATGAAAATGAAAATCGTTTTATTTCCGTCTCGGAAAGTTGAATCAATGCATTTAGCGTGTTGAAACGTTGGGATTACTCACCTTCGCCAACAGGCCAGTCGGCGATATCGCCATTTTCGTGTACATTGTCATTAAAGATACGTGGATAAGGGGGCTTAATTTTCATCGGCTGTTCAGCAGTTACTAAATAAGTCGCGGACGCATAGCAGGAAGCTGCCAAATAAAGGCTCATCATTTCATGCACAGTTGAACACCTGTAGGCAGGCAGTGATATCTGTCTCTTAGCTTCGTGCATCGGTCGTTTCAGCCTTTCCTCGCCGATTCCTCGCAGGGTTAGGCTTTGCATATTTTTGTCCTTTGATATTTGACAACCGGGCGTGAGGCTTGTCCACAAGTCGCCTTCCAACTCGTCCAGCACGTCTATCAGATCCTTTTTCCGCCTCATCGGGAACGGTAAGCACAAACTCGTAGCTGCGGCTTTGCGGCCGAGTTTGTTGAGGTCGGAACAGAGGTCCGATAAAGCGGACATCGTGTGCTTCTTGTGTCTGTATCTCATCGTGACGGTATCTAAAACTGTTGCTAATAGAACGCTGCTGTGATATCTGTTAGTTACGTCGTACGATAAGTTGTCGAACTGACGCGCCTTTCCTGGTTGAATCCAGCCGTTTTCAGCACAGCTCAACGGACTGTACAGGGACGAAAGTTCACTAACTTTGTTCCAGCAAAGTGCAATGTTCATTGCCTTTATCAAATCTTTAGGACTTGGATCGCTGATTTGAGAATCTATCAATGGGAAGACGAGGATACTCTTTCCGTACTCGTCCTGCAGATGTTCAATACAAGACGAACCGAGACCTGCGAACCCATCTGTGGAGTCTAGCATGACCTAGAAATAAAAAAACCAGTAATTAATTAATTTAAGATAATTGAATAGAAGGTTTTAATTAACAGGCCATAAACCAACAAAATTAAAAATGGTAAAACACAGAGAAGGCATACTGATAAACATAAATTTCTCATTTTCATTCCGCAGAATAATTGCTAGGTATATTGTTATACATTGTAAAATTCTGAGAATCAAAAATTATTTTTGTTAAACGCGTATTGAGTTTAAAGTTTTTTTTCTCTGTGAAGTATTAATTTAGTTGGGCTTGGTATTGCAAATTATATAAAAATTTGTTCATGAATTGTAATTTGTTTAAAATTTGATTAGAAAAACAACCTGAAATCCTTGCATCAGGTCACACTCTTCGACGTATTGTCTGATTTTGTTGGTGAAATCATCACTGAAATCACTTCTGTTCCACAGTTCTTGTCCGAGATGGAAAACGTCAAATGGTTGCTCATCATTTCCATGTGTGTATTCTTCAACTATATTTACAGTTCTAGGATGAAATCTGGGTACCAAAAATCGGCCCACTTTTTCGTTGTTCTTCAATATCATCTTCGTCAACTTGTTGATTGTCTTGCTCAGGATTTTCTAAACTTTTTATAAACGATGGTTTTGGTTGCGGCTCCTCCTTTTGTAATTCAACATTTTCCCATAAACTTTCGCATTTGTCAGCATCTTCTGGAGGTTCATATAAGTCGC